>SNQJ01S0042823.1:7009-57697 GCA_010110895.2 Picea sitchensis
TAGGCACCTGAGAACCCACGTTATCAGTACCAACCTCACAATGGAGTCCAATTAACTCCTAAATGTTGTGAGGCCCGGGGGGAAAAGTGTGCAAGTTGACTAGATCCCCTCTCGCCGAGAGACCAGTCATGAAGTAAATGTCCTCAGTCATTGGAGTCAACAACTTCCCCTCAAGCATGAATGCATCTACGTTAGGATGCCAATAATATATTAATGAATTTAATAACCTGGGTTGTGCCCTCATAAACGGACACTGGAAAAACTTTAGCAACCCGCATTGTGACAAAACAACGATAGCAGCAGGATCCTCGGAGACCAAAAAATAAATGTCCTCATGCTCCCTCTCTCTCCAATGCACATACATCCTGCAAAAGAAAATGAATGGAGAGTTAACTGTTGCATTTCCATTTTTTCCCACTTATTTGAGGGTGTACACTGGCTGTCTTGGGGACAGTCACGTGTGCACATGGGCAGTTTATCTTCTGCCCGTGTGTACAAGCGGGCTGTTCTTGGACAAATCGCATACACGTAGGGCCAACCTCTTTAAAGGTCAGCGCCCCCCCAAAAAACAAAAAAAATAACAAAATTAAGGAATGGGAATGCAAGAGGGGTTAGTGTGCACTTACTTGGTCCAAATGGAAGTTTGTTTCGTCCACTGAAGCTCCCAGAATCAACTATTTCGGCAAAGGGGTGTTTTTTTTACTTTTGGTCAATTCTCAATTTACAATGGTGATAATGAGTTGCTAGCTTTCTATTTATAGACTTTTTGGCCCCTTTTTGTCATTTTTGTTGGACCCTTTTGTCATTTTTTCTATCTTGAAAATCATCTACTATGGTTCTTGAGTTTCTTCAGGGATGATTATGATAAGTGTTACTTTGGGTTTTTGGGAAGTTTTTCGAGAGTTGGGTTAGTTTTAAAGGTCTTTTGGTAAAAATTCATTTTTTCAACTTTGTGCATATAAGATAGGATTCCACCTCCACTTGTTGCACCTCATTGTCTTTTTCGCTTTGCCTTAGGATCGATCCCACCGAATTTCACCACAGAACCCTCACTCTTTCTCTAGAGGTGTCTTAATTTAGTGGTAGAGCCTACCTTCACATGGATGCCCTAGGTATATCCTAGTTGCATTTTGGTGTCCATGCCGTCACTAATGACTATAGGCTCGAGAGTCCTTAGTAGGTTTTCTTGATTACAAGTTTGAGCCTCATTTGCATGATTCATTATCACTCTTGACCTCACCCTCGAGACTCCCAAAACACAATGGGTCTTCTTTTAAGCCCTTTTCAGACCCTCTAAACATGAAAAGATTGTCGAGCGATCTTGTTTCCCTTCACGCTTACTAAACTGAAATTTGAAGGCACGTCTGTCCGGTGGTAGTTTACCCCTTTTTCGATCCAGATGGTCAAAATTACGAACAATGGTATACTCTAGGAGCTTCGATTCTCTAGAAGAGTATTCTCAGGCATAGATTTAACCCTTTTTCGGGCCTGAGGGACTAAAACTTAAGAAAAATGAAAAGATTGTCGAGTGATATTGTCTTTATCACACTCGTTAAAATGATTTTGAATAGACATCTGTTCGGTGCTAGTTTATCCCTTTTTCGAGCCGACTAGACTACCTTTGAAAAAGGTACCCTAGTGGAGTATCCTTTTACGCTTTTTTCAGACTCTCTAAAAATGAAAAACCACCGAGATTACCTGCTTTGGGCTCGTTAAAATAACATCGAAGGATGTTATCATTGTGTCTTATTAATCACATTTGCATTTCTACATCTTTGGCCTAATGTCGTCTCCATGTTGCTCTCAACTGAACCATCTAAAGCATGCCTCATACGCAAACCTTGTAGCACTTTTCCTCTGCATCTTGACACCTTGACCCATGGAGGATTTTCCTCGAGTGTCCTTTTCTTCCATATGTCCCCTTCCTCTAAGCATCAACGTGTTCCTTGCATTTGGAACTAGTATGTCTGCGACACTCGATCCTCCTTTGTAATGTAGCATTTTTTATTCTTTTTCAAAACTTTCCACAATTATTGAAAAAGACAAAAAAATCATATATAGCCCAAAAAGAGGAAGGGAAAAGTATTTTCTTTTTGTTGACAACACAATGAGTCTCCCTTGGACAAAGCACATCCTTCCATTTGTTCTTCAAGATCTAGGATTCAATATATATTGTAGGAGGTTGTTCTTGCTACATAGACCTGTGTCCTCCTCTGTTTGGTTACCCTTCTAAACATTTGGAGAGTTCACGTTGCTTACTCTTGCATCATGAAATTGTGGTCAATTCCATGCTCCACAGTCTCATCTTTTGTCATTCTTTTGTCCAAGGGAAGTCTTACTAAACGAGTCGACCCTTATGCATTTTGTCTCTTGTCCTCATGCTAACCATACGAAGACTAATCATGTCATACTCAAAATCAATGAGTTCTATGCTGATCATCAAGATCCTCTTAATACGTTCCCAGTGGTGAAGACCTACAGGTGGTGAAGTCATGCACTCATATTACACTCCTACCCAGGTTTTGATTATTTTGAGGTTGTTGCTCGAGCTCACAGAAGACCTCATCTCTAGCCAGCAGGGGTGTCATTGGCTTCTTGAATATGGGTACTATACATGTATATCTTTTGAATTTGAGATGTAGATCACGATGTGTACTTCTTGCGGCTACACTTTATATAGTTATATGACATGGATCCTGCGGTGTATTTGATTGCCAACCATGATTTTATTTCATCTACGAGCATGCGTTATGTCCACTGTGGTGAGACAAATTGTTATTTTGTAGATGGCACCTCTTGAACTCTGGTTCCTGGGATCACTCGTGTTGTACAATGGTGAATATTTGTAATGTGTTATTTTGTATGATTCTCTTCTAACCTTTCATTAGGGGGCATGTATTTATAACCCTAAATTGCAGTAGACATGCATACCTAGCATCAAACCACCATCGAACTTGCATCTTTTTCCAAGCCATCACTAAACAAACTCTTCAAAAAACCATTGCTTTGAAGGTGTACATGCCTTGCACAACTACAACCAGCTTACACACACTAGCATTATTACTTATGGCAAGTGTACACTCACAGAATATTGCAAAAGGTGGAAAATTGCATAGGATCTTGGTTTTGGTAGTTACTTAACTTAGTTTATTTGTCCATATGCAGTCGCAATGTTACTATCCATTTTTCTTATAAAGAAGAGTTGGGGTCCCATTAGGGAGGGCTTACGAGAAAAGAAACTCTACCCATTTATCAATCCCCTTTGCCCCAATTGCAGGCCCTACCATTTCCATAGGGAAGATGAAGAGGGATAATAAGGCGGTGGAAGTAATTGGTGCATGGTGAAGAGGAGCCCATGACAAGTTAGAGGCGATTAATAGGATCTCATGTTGTAAGTGACTTTTGTGAGATTAATATAAAGTACTTTTTCCATCCCGCCAAAATGGCGTCTTAAACTTATGATTTGCTTACATTTTTGTTTTATGATGTCTAACCCACTAATCATATGTAGAATGCATGCTTGTAGTTTCTTGTTTGTCTTTTGATGAATGGAGTTTAGCCTTGGGAGGATATTTGCGGTCGGAAACAAATAACCCTGAAATGGATCGACAGGACCACGAGTTTAAGGTAGGCCTAACGGATCCCTCTCTCTTGTATTTTATGTATGATTGTGGGGTAATGTTAGGATAGTGATTAAAAGTAGGAGACTTCGACGATTTTCTCTGCCTACACTTTAGACCCTTGATGTAGTCCGTAGAGGGTTTTTCACACTATAGCACATAATTAGAAGAGATGTAATCCTTGTACAATAATAAGACATGGGATTTAGTCAAGTTACATAGTGGAAGAAATATCATCTGTAGCAAATGGGTATTCAATAAAAAGATAAGATCTTTATGAGAACAAATCAAGTTCAAAGCTCACGTGAAGTAGTGAGGATATTCCCAAGTCAAAGGGAGTCGACTTTGGTGAGATGTTTTCCATTTGAAAAATTAACTTTTGTTAGAGTACTAATGTCTATGGGTTTGTAGCATTCAGTCTGGAAATAGAATAGATGGATGCAAAGACAACATTCCTACATGGGTACACCTATAAGAACAAATCTACATGAAACATCATGAAGGATTTGTAGTAAAAGGAAAGAAAAGAGTTAGTTAGTGGCCGAAAAGATCCTTTATGGTCTAAAGAAATCATGAAGGATGTGATGCTTGCAAGTTCGACACCTCACGATTGTAGTTTGGCATTTGTGAGAAGCAAGATGATCACTGCATATATTCAAAATATGGTGGGTGTTTAGGTATATGTAGCTCACAGTATGTTGATGACATGTTCTTTGATTGGAAACAACATGGATGCAAGGAGGTGAAAAAGGAAACTATCCTCCAAGTTCGCCATGAAGGATCTTAGTGTATCTAACTTCATTCTAGGAATGGAGATTAAGATAGATCAAGCCACTAGGAAGATCTATTTGAATAAAATGAAGTATATTGAGACAATTATGAAACGTTTCAACATACATGATTGCAAACCGATTGAAAGTGTCAATTCCTATGAGAGAAAGGATAATTGTTGAATAATGTCCAAAGAACCATGAGGAATAAATAGAGGACATGGAGCGTGTTCCCTATACAGAAAGTGTTGTTGGTAGTATAGTGTATGTGATGTTCTTCACTCGACCAAACATTCACCATGTAGTGGGAGTGTTGATAAAAATTACATGTCGACATGAAAGGATCACTAGAAAATTGTCAGGAGAGTATTTAGGTATTTTTTGTGGCACAAAGGACTATGTTGTATTCTACCAAAGGAAAAACTGGAGGTGATAGTGGTAAATTAAATGTACATGGCTTTGTCGATGTCATATGGGTTGGAGATCTAGATCAACAAAGGTTGACTAGTGGATATGTATTCAAGATGTTAGAATTATAGAAATAAAATTTGGATGAATAAAGCAATAAGCGTTCATAGCCTTGTCAACAAAAGAAGCTAAATACATGAAACCACTCATGGAAGAAAATAAACAATATGTATGCAAAGGTTGTGTTAGGAATGGGATTTTGGTAGAGATATATGAAGGTAAGTTGTGATATTCAAAGCACAATATTTCAGTAAAGAACCCTTCTTATCATTCAAAAACTAAGCATTGATGTACAACACCATTTAAGTGAGAGACATGGTGGAAAGCAACTAGGTGCTACTGGATAAAGTAGACACATTGGAAAAAAATAACAGACTCTTTGAACAAGTCTGTGAGTGTGTTGAATTTCTCTTGGTGTAGAGAGGAATGGGCATTGTTTCCCACAGGTCTATGAAAAAAAGTTTAGAAATATCCTAGTGTCAGAAAATAAGACAAAAATTGGGAGAATGTTGGGTTGTTATGCAGTGAAAGTCTAGTCGAGGAGGATCGGCCCGATGGTTGAAGTTGAGGTGGATTGAAAATAGGTTGAGGGTTGAGATAGATCGACAACAAGTCAAAATTCGAGTGGTTCAGCATGGTAAAGGCATTGAAAATAGAATTCGAAGGGTCAACCAACAAGAGATTAAATGAGGCAGTATGTGGTGACCAGGCCGTGAAGAACTGACTAATAGTCAATTGGTATCGACTTAGAATTAAGTGTAACATAATCCTTATATTCACATGATTTATAGCCAACAATCTGCATGGATCTATAACCATTTTTTTTGGTGCCATGTATTTAGGGTTTTCACATTGTAAATTCTATAAACATGCATGTTGTAAGGTCGTAATGGCTAATCAATGAATTGTAACATAGCCAATCTTTATAGAAATATTTAGATGTAGGTTGTTGGTCATGTAGATGTCTGACGAATTGGATACAAGATTGTTCTTGTGTAAGAAATAGGGTATGTTGATTGTGTCTTAGGTGTGGACCAATTTTAGATATGTAACCTTTTATTTAGATTGGATAATAAAACAAGAGAGAAGAACACTCAAAGAATGTTGGTTTTTTCCTGTTTGGGTTTCAAGGTAAAATCTGATTGTCTTTGCGTGATTGCTTTGTCATTTATGTTCTTGATTAAAATTTTCTTCTCTTCTCCCTAGTTTTAGTGTGGAAGTGTGTCTCATTTCCTGACATGTTGAATTCAAAAAAGATGAAACTTGGGATGGAAGCATAGACACAACTATATTTGTTGGAGGAGAAATACCTCAAGTAGAAGATGAAACAGAGGAGAATATTGCACAAGGTGGAAAACAAGGTTCTCAAACCCAATCACCGATCATAGATACTACAACAAGGACTTCAACAATTTGTGTTTAAGGTGAGTCAACTAGCTAGTAGCCTAGTCTACTCCTACTTCTCAATAAAGCAGTAAATCTGATCCTACAATTGTCTACCTAATGTCTAGAAAGATTACAAGTTTAAGAGAAACATATGAATATCTAGATGTGCATTCAAATTTTGCATTGTTTGCTTGTCAACCCATATATTTTTGAAAATAAATTAAAAAGAAAAAATTGGGTCCAATCAATGGATGAAGAAATTGATTCCCATAGAAGAATGATATATGGGATTTAATATAATTAGTAAGTGATAAATATTTTATTGGTGTAAAATAGGTTTACAAAACCAAGTTTAATTGATTCGGATTTAGGAGTGGAATGGTAGTTAACATAATGAATACAATAGCACAGAGATATGAAGAATAACGGATATCCAGTGAACAATTTCTTCTATTAAATAATGAAATAGGCTAAAGCTGTAAAATTCTGGAGAATTGAAACACTTGCTCGAATGGTGGTAGCTATCTCTGAGAGATGTGGCTTCTCGTGAATCCGTCTAAGAAGAATCAAATAAAATGAGGCTCGGAGGCCGTTTGATATTATTCATGAATTCAAAACCCTATACATCCAAAAACAAACCTAGAAGGTGAAATGCCAAAGTCATGTGGGCCCCTATGGGTAAGTTGGGTGTAATTTGAACCTCAACTTCCGGGGTCATAAATTTTCATCTGACCTCTATTTTAGGTGTGTATTAGCTCGTTGGAAAGGTATTTTAGAGAGCTACACATTCTTCCATCAAACTCTGACTCTACCATCTATAGTTTGATTATGGCGAGCTAAAAAAAACGTTTGGGGCCCCAAAAGCATTGGAGGTACAACAAGATGTGATGACATGAAAACATACAAAATAACCAGTTGGATTAAGTGATGAGCCACCGGTATCCACCCGGAGGATGTGTGGGGATTTAGACATCCCTAGAGGTATAGAACCCACAATTACAAAAGTAGTCTGAGCAGTGAACAAAAATGGATAAGAGCTAGTTGGAATGGGTGGGTGTCCACCAATATCCACTGGATCAATCCTCTCCCCTTAGGAGAGAATGGTCTCCATTGTGTTGAGTCCCCATTAGGTGAGAAACTTTTGTTGGATTGTACAGGTGAGCCAATTGCCTTGGTGTAGGAGTTTCCTGCCTTGACAATAATAAAGCGAGATTCTGTGGTGAGGTGATCTTGAGCTGTATGTTTCCACTATGATCAGTGTTAACTTATTGTTCCATGCATTCATGGTTAAGCTCTATTGGTGTCATTTGTTTAAAGATCTCAGAGGTGTCTAATGTGGGTGGGAAGTATGGGTGAAGGAGTTCCACATTGAACACTAGATGCAGTGGGAAGGGTGGATTGTTGAGCTCAAAAGCATTGCTACCCACTTGTGGTGATAGTGTAAGGTCTGTAACAAAGTGGGAAAATATTCCAATGGGGACTGAAACACTCCTTATGGAAATGTAACCAAACTTTGTCGCCAACACAGTAGTGTGGTACCTGTGTTGATCATGTCACTTGCTTTTACTTAGCATTAGATTTATGCAAAATCTCTTGGACCTATTGGTGGATGTGATGAATCCTCTCAATGAGAATCACAGTGGTGTTGATCATGAGAATGAACATGGGAAGAGTATTTCTGGGTGGTGGTAAGAGTAAGTGAAACATCAATGGGTCCCCAAGGGTTGGAATCAGTTCCCACGAAATGGGATATGGTTATTGGAGCTATGGAGAGCCCTTTGTAAAGCGTGTTGAAAATGGAGATTCTCATCCCACATGCATTGGATGCATAATTATTACATGCAGGATCTGAACAATCATCGATTGATGAACTCTGTTTGTTAAATTAGGTTTGAGGTGGAACCACGATGGATTTTATGAGCTTGGTGTCAAATAGAGACCAAAGGCTCAACCAAAATGTCTTGAGGAACCTACTTTCAGTCGAGAGATGATAGTGCATGGTATCCCAAAGTGGACCCACAATGGTTGAAAGAAGATCTTGGTAGTATATTCCTCTTTGATATTCTTCTTGTAGGCCCATGATGATGGCCATCTTGAAAAAATGATCCCGCGACCATAAAAAGTAGTCATTTCCTTGCTTGGTGAATGACAAGCGGATATGTAATCCATTTAGATGGATTTTGAAGGCTTCTTAGGAATGGAAGAAGAGGGGGTGTATAAGCCTTGCTTCTTGATGGTTGGATTGGAAATGTACGAAGTGCAAGATATGATATACTTGATGAATTCCTATAGAAGTTTTGGCCAATAAAAATGTTTATGAAGAATGACCTCAGTTTTCTCCACTTGCGTAAAATGTCACATACCCAAATGTAGTGGGATTCCCAAATCATCTTTTCATGCTGCAGCTTGTAGGAACAAAGAGATGGCCCAAGTGGCATAGAGTTTGTCGAATGTGAAAATGGAGTTACATTTAGATGCATTGCCCAAGAGATGATATATGAATTAGTGAAGTGCGGATCGTCTTGATAAAGTTGGTGCCACTTAGATGATTCATGTACACATGAATGGAAAACGATGGTGAATGCAACTCCCTGAGGTCGGCTGAGGAAGTCAAAGACATGATTGAATATACTTGTCTTATACTTGATGTTGATATGGAACTACGAGAAGGTAGGTGGACCACTTGATGGTAGTGGATTACGCAATTTCCCTTGTCTATATGAACTATAAAGGCTTGTGATAAGTTTGTATGATTGTCTCTTTTCCTAGAATGTAATGTTTCCATTGAACATGCTTGTACAATAGAATACATTTCCTTGTCATAGGTGGGGTATTCTGGATAGTATCTGAGAGTGTCTGACTATGATATGCCCGGTCTGCCCATGCTAAGTGAAATGCACCACAACATGGTCAAATGCATCAGTATCAATCTTGAGCGGTTCTTTCTGGTCAGGGCAAGGAAATCTTGGTGAGCACAATACAATGCTTTAGATCATCGAATGATCGTTTCTTCTCCTCACATGAACTTGGACCTACCACCACCCCTTGGTCACTTGGTTGAAGGCCCTTCTCCTCCCCCCACATGAACTTGGACCTACCACCACCCTTGGTCACTTGGTTGAAGGCCCATGCAATATGGGATAATCCCAACACAAATCGTCGGTAGAAGTTGGCTAGTCCCAAGAAGCTCCGAAGCTCGGTCAATGTGGTCGGGGTTGTCTATTCATATATTACTTGGATCTTAGCTGGATCAACATGCACCCCATGCTCATCAACAATGTATCCCAATTATTGGACCATGTTCATGTCAAAAGAGCATTTTTCCAAGTTGGCATATAGATTGTGTTTCCATAGAGTGCTCAAAACCTGTTGAATATGTCGCATGTGCTCCTCCCATGTTCTACTGAAGATGAGGATGTCATACAAATATACCACCAAAAAGGAGTTGGTGAAGGGTATCAATACATCATCCATCAACTTCATGAAAGTGGCTGGTGCATTTGTTAATCCAAAGGGCATTACTAGCCATTCGAGGAGACCTTCTTTAGATTTGAAGGTTGTCTTCCAGACATCAGTTGGTTCGATGGGAACCTGGTGGTAGACAGACTTTAGGTCAATATTGATGAAGAGAATTTCCCCCTTGAGTTGGTCAATAAGTTCATCAATCTTGGGAATGGGGTACCGGTTCTGGACTGTGATGTTTTTAAGGCTATGTAATCAATGCAGAGTCTCGATGTCCTGTCCTTCTTCTACACCAGTACAACCGGGATTCCACAAGGGGAGGAGCTAGGTTAGATGTGCCCATTTTGAAGTAGCTCTTGGATATGGCGCCTGATTTCAGAATTTTCCATCAGCGAGTGACGATAGACTAGTCCATTATGTAGAGGTGCATTGGGGGTCATATCAATTGGATGTTTGACTTGGCAGTGTGTCGGTACCCCTGTAGGTGAGGAGAATATGTCTCTGTATTCTTCCATGATCCCGTCCACTTGCTTCTACTGCAAATAGAGGCTCTATGTATAGGCCACGGATGTGGTGACGACCTTCTACTTACTGTGAGCATGGATCAAAAAGAAGACGGACTTTCTGGTCTATGAGATGACCTTACTGCACTGCTTAGCAGAGATTAAATAAATAATAGTAGGCGGTGCTACCTCTGGTATCCTGTACAATTGTCTTCCCAAAGTAATAATAAAAATGTGGGGTCTAGACTCATACACAGCATGACGCTTCCACAAATATGGTTTTCCTAAAAGAACATCACAAAATTCAAGGGGAGCAATATCACACAATACCTCATCTTTGAAAGGCTTGATACCGTAGGGAAGATGCCACTATTGGCTAACACAAACATCTCTTCCTTGGCGAAGCCAACCGATGGTGTAGGGATGCGGGTGCGATGTCATTGGAAGTTCCAACCGCTTGACAACTTATGCTGAAATCAGGTTCTTTTGACTCCCGCTATCGATAATGAAATGAAGCAGAGATCCCTTTACCCACATCTGCGAGTGAAAGAGGTGTTCTCCTTCCTCTGGTTCTTATGGTTCTCTTGGTCTAACTTTGGCAGTAGAAACAGTGGCACTGGGTTCAACATCGATAATCCGCTTCCCTCCTTTAGGATTTGATTTAGAATCATAATCGACCTATAACTTGGAAGCATTAAGTTTGGCCATGAGTGACTTCTTGGAACAACATTCTTTGGTGTTGTGCCAAGGGATTTTATGGTACTCACACCATTTTCACGTTTCCTTCTTCGTCTTTTCATTTACCTTATTTTGTTGTGTCTTGGATTGGTTGCCTTGAGGGCAACCATATCGACTTGGTCCCTTGTTGTTTGGGTTGGGGCCACCTTTTCCCTGCTTCGTTTGTGAGAGGTTTGTAGATCCAAACTCTCACCTTTATGATTAAATTTATGCTCGATCTTGAACCCGTATCTATAAGTCGTGCCCAATGTCCAGAAAATCCATTTATGTTTGAATGTATCTATGAAAAAATCCATGGTATTTGAGCACCAGATGACAAACAGAGTCTTTGATACCCAATTTGGTGCGCAGGGTATGGAAAAGATTGGTGAAATATGGTACTTTTTGGTCCCTTTATTGATGTAGGGTGGTCCATATAGTGTACTACTCCTCGTAGCTTCCAACATGGTAGTATTGTTCTTTAATGGCATCTTGGAAGGAATCCCATGTAGGGTGCACCACAAACATTGCATATTCCTCTATGGACCTTTTCTTAGAGTAAGTATCCCACCATTATTTAACATGGGGAATTGCCTTGAGGAGTGAAAAAGTGATATTTTCCCTATCATAAAAAGTGTGGACCGAAAAGTACTCTTCGAGAAGATTCAACCATTTATCTACAACATCCACATCTATCAGTCCTTCAAATAATGGAATATCAAAATTTACATGTACCTTGAATGGGGTGTCATGGCCTCTTGATGAATATGCTTCTCCTATGGGAAGCCATCGAAGGATCTGCATGAAGTTGTCCATCATTTCGTTCCTTTGGCACGCGAGGGCTTCCTCGAGCAACATTTTAATAAGATATCCCTCCATCATATTTATTTTTGTCCCCCATGGTTTGTTTTTAGGCTCAGCGTGACCAATCTTGCAATGGATCTATTGGTTAGAGTCCCAACTTATTGTACCCAGATCTTGTCGGGGACATTCACGAAGAGAAAACTGCTCCGATACCACTGATCCAGATTTAGGAGCTGAAAAAACTGATTAAAATAATGTATACAATAAGCATAGAGATATGAAGAATAACACATATATCCAATGAACAATATCTTCTATTAAATAATGAACTAGGCTGAAATTGTAAAACTGCAGAATTGAAACACTTGCTCGAATGGTGGTATCTATCTCTGAGAAGAGATGTGGCTGCTATATGCATATGTCTGAGCATAATCGAATACAATGAGCCTCCAGAGGCCCTTTTTATATTACTCATGAATTCCAAGACCCTAGACATCCAAAAACCTAACCCTTGAAGGTGATACACCAAAAGTCATGTGGGCCCCTATGGGTAAGTTGGTGTAATTTGGTACCTCAACTTCCCAGGGTTGTAACATTTTCATACGACCTCCGTTTTAGGAACGTGATAGCCCGTTGGAAAGGTCTTTCAGAGAAATACACATTTTTCCATCAAACTCTGACTCCATCTAAAGTTTGACTGTGGCAAGCAAAAAAAAAACAACGTTTAGGGCCCCAAAACGACCCTGGAAGTACAATAAGATGTGCTAACATGAAAACATACAAAGTAAGCTAGTTGGATTAGGCGAGAGGCCGCCAATATCCACCTGGAGGATGTTTGGAGCTTCAGAAAGCCCCAGAAGTGTAGAACCCACAATTACAAAGGAGTACAGAAGAATGTGTTGAACAAAAACGAACAAGTGGAGCTAGTTGGAATAGGTGGGTGGCCACCAATATCCACCTGGATCATTAATGAGAAAGAAGAAGTTGAAAATTGCAAGGCCATATTGGTAGAAAAAGGTTCTTTGCAACAATGTGGAGTATATTATGGTGAGACTTTTGCACCGATTGCAAGGTTAGATACAGTTAGAGTTGTCGTAGCCATAATAACTCAAAATAGGTGGAAATTTTATCAAATGGATATCAAGTCTACATTCTTAAATAGTATTTTAGAAGAATAAGCATATGTGAAGCAACCACCAGGATTTGTGATAAAAGGACGTGAAGATAGATTCTACAGATTGAAAAAGTTCTATATGGGTTTAAGCAATATCCAAGATCTTGGTATAACAATATTGATTCATATTTGATTAGTATTGGTTTCAATAAAGGCAACAATGAGCCCACATTATATACAAAGATGAGTAATCAAGGTCAAATATTGATTGTTTGTTTATATGTTGATGATATTATCTTTATAGGAAATATGCCATTGGACAAGTTTAAATCAACCATGAAATATGAATTTTAAACTAATGATTTGGGGATAATGAGATATTTCCTTGGTATTGAAGTTCTTCAATCATATTCAATATTTTTTTTTTCATTTCAGGCAAGGTATGCCATGGATGTGCTTAAGAGGTTCAGGATGATGGATTGTAAACCAACACCAACTCCAATTGCAATAGGCACAAATCTCAACAAAGAGGATGTGGGACCCAATGTAGATCCAACTCTATTCAAGAGATTGGTTGGCAGTCTCATGTACCTCTCTTCCACTAGGATAGACATTCTGTATGCTATCAGTTTGATTTCCAAGTTCATGGAGTCTCCAAAATATTCACATTGGTAAGTTAGCAAAGGAATTCTAAGATATATTGATGGAACAATAGGACATGGTATATTATATTCCAACACTAGTAATGACTTCTTGATTGCATATACTGACAATGATTTTGTAGGTAGTCTTGATGATATGAAGAGTACTTCAGGATATGTATTCCATATTGGTTCAAGTGTGATTTCATGGGAATCCAAGAATCAAATCATTGTGACGATTTCATCAGCTGAAGCTGAGTATGTAACAACAACAACAACAACAACTTGTCAAGCAATTTGGTTACATAGAGTATTGGGTGATATTCTACAAGGACAAGATGACCAAATCCAGTGTACTGTGATAATAGCTCAACAATATCTCTATCAAAGAACCATGTCTTTCATAAAAAAAATCATATTGATACTATATATCATTTCATTAGAGAGCTTGTAAACAATGGAGAAATCTACTTGGAATCTTGTAAATCAAAAGACCAATTGGCTGACATATTTACAAAGACATTGGAAAAATATGTGTTTGAGTTTCATAGACATAATTTAGGTATTATAAATGCTAAATCATTTAGAAAAAATAATTAAGGGGGGTTGTTAGAATATAATTATTCTCGTTAGCTAATTTTGGAGAGTTCTAATTTTATAGAGTTGTAGAAGAGTTTTAGTTAGATCCAGTTAGTTGAAGAAATATCTAGAAGATATGATTTCTCAAAGTATATTATTAGTAAACATGTGTGTATTAATATCTTCCTTATGAAGCAATGAATGAATCAGGATTTAGAGTTGCAACTCTTGTATTTCATTTTTTGGTGTTTGTGCATAAGTTTATACACTCGTAGTTGTAAGTAATTCGCCCCTCCCTCCTTCGCTTTAGTGGTTGGGTAGGCAAGGTGCCTTACACCTATGATGAAAAATGGATGTCAAAGGTACACATACACTTGTCATMTATATAGCTACATAAGATTAATAAATAAATAAATAAATAAATTGGTAAGAAATTAACATTTCTTTTCTAACTCTTAATTTTCAAACTACATTGTTTTTAACAAAACTAAGGGTTTCAAAATTCCATAGCAACAATGAGAACGGACGATATATGGGATAAAAAATATGCAAAAGCATTAGTAAGAAAATAACATCCATTTATAAACCCTTCGTTTTCAAATTGCATTGTTTTTAACACAACTAAGGGTTCCATAATTTCGTAGCAACAATGAACATGTATGAAATAGTGAGCATGGACAAGGAGCCACTATTTCTTCCCAGGATAAMAAATGCTCAACCTTCAACATTGGAAAAACCATTAGCATTCTTAGAAACATAGAATTTACAATAATCTTTTTGTATCTCAGTGAAGCTTCTTTTCCTCATATTTTCCATGGTTTATCCMTTTCTTTCTTGTACTATGTGCAAAAAATAGGTAAGTAACACATTTTGATTGAGCGAAGATTCATTTCATCTTGCATTGCATTGAAAATGATTTTCTTTTTACATGGTGAGCATATATGCTTGAATATATTGCAAAATCCCCAAAATTAAGAGTTGTTGTTGTTGAATATTGAGAGGGCGGGGGCAAGGGGGGTGAATCAATATTCTTACTAATTTCTCCTTTTTAAAAATATTAAACTAGTAATAAATTTAATGAATATAAAAACATCATTCAAAATACATTTGAACACAAAACACCATATATTTTAAGTGGAAACCCATACTGAAGAAAACCACAAAACAACTTCTTTAAATGTGATCAAGGCTCCAACATATGATTACAATATTTGCAAGCACCCACTTGATGGGGACACAGATTCCATTTACAAATTTTTGCAAGAACCCACTTGTAGGAGACACCAATCCCCTTTACAAAGTTTTGCAAGCACCCACTTTCCAAGCACCGACCTGTTACAAAGATGAAGACATCAATCCTCAACCTTGCACCACCCTGGCACCCTAAAATAAACTATTCAATGTTTCGTTAATCACAAAATCTCATATTCTTCAGATATCATCTTTATTAATTCTTTTAAATGTTATTTCTGTAACAATTTTTCCTGTAGATGAAATTTTGTAACTATTAGTTCCTGTAACAACTTATTTCCTGTAGATTCACTTATGTAGAAACTTATTTATTTTAGATGAAATTTTGTAATTACCAACTCTTGTGACTACCTGTTTCGTGTAGCATCTTTCCTGTAAGTGCATATTACCATGACTATTTATTGTAGAATCTTTCATGTAGTTGCATATTTCCTATAGAAGCTTTCTTGTAACTGTATATTCCTGTAGATGCCTATTTCGTGTAGAAGATTTCCTATAACTGCATATTCTTGTAGGATCTTATTTCCAACACTTCTACACTCTTCCTTTTCTCAGACGCAACACTTACTTCTCTAATATTCTCATTTTTATTAACTCATATTAACCCCCTCATGGTCATTATTTTCACCCGCTACTCTTCATATTCGCAAAGTATTTATACTAAATCCTGTATATTTTTACCATGGTTTCACTACCCATAGAAAAAATAATACAATGGTGTAAACCCACAATATTTTCTTGACCATGTAAATACCTTGACCATATCAATATATCATTTCATATTTCCTTGCATAAATAATATTTGTTGTGTGAACACCACCAACAATAACTAATCTCATCTTGACAAAGTCAATGTGATCACATCCTTTCCTTAGCCAACCGTTACCAATACTTCATTATTGGAATCTTGAGTTCTTGTAATCAAAATGTTATTATTGGAATTTCAGTTATTACCATAATCCCGAATTCCCGCAGTCGACATGTTATTACTCAAATTTCAGTTATTATTGAAATCTCAAATTCCTGCAGTTGACACGTTATTACCGTAATTTTAGATATTACTGAAATCCTGAATTCCTGTAGTCGACACATTATTACTAAAATTTTAGTTATTACTGGAATCTCAAATTCACGTATTTCAACAGTTATTACCAAAATTCCGAATTCTTGTAGATATTAACATAATTACGAATTCCTATATATAAACATGTTGGAGACGCACATATTAGCAGCTACAATACATCACTCAATCAATGACCTTAATAATACTTATTTCCACATCAATAGTCTGGAAGTCACTTTGACATCAATGGCACATCACTCACTGTCACACACACACAACCATTTTGACATCAATGCCAACACTTTCTCAACAATATCCCTCTTTGTCATTGATGGAAAACTAGTAAAACCAAAAACTTATTTACCAGTTTGCTCCTTATCGAGAATCCTTCTATACTCTATTGTTTAGCGTCTCCCCCTGTCACTGTACTGTTTAAACCACATGATTTTTTCTCCTTATTGGGAATCCTTCTATACTCCGATGTTGAGATACTCCCCTTGTCACTGTACTGCTGAAATCACATGGTTTTATTGTTCCTCTCCTCCTTTGAAACCAATGACAAAAGGGACACTCTTCCTGATTGAGTACACTTGTTGGGAACTACGAATGCTCCCCCTTTGACTATGCTACCTTCTCTTTCTTTCTGAAATCCCCCCCCTATCTTGATGATTCATATTCTTCTCCATAGTTACCTATGCTATGTTTCTCCCCCTTAGACTATGATTCAACAATGAACTTGGGAAGGGGTGAACTGCAATTATATATTGTTTCTTTTATTGAAGGAGGAAAGAAGAGATCACTCCTAAACTATGTCTGATATACTCAAAAGATTCTCTAGGAAATGCCTTAGTAAATATTTCTACAATCCTCTCTTTTGAGGGAACATACTCTAATTTGACAACCTAATCATGAACCTGTTCTATGAGAAAATGATACTTGATGGGAATGTGTTTGGTCGTAGAGTGTTGAAAAATATTTTTAGAGATGTTAATGGAACTCATGTTGTCACACATAATAGAAACAAATTGATCATAAGGTACTTGAATGTTGTTGATATTGTTTTTGATCCATAAAACACGAGTACACCACAATGTTTCTGCTATGTACTCTACTTCAACTGTGAAGAGGGAAATAGAGGTTTGTTTCTTGTTGAGCCAGGAAACTAAACAATTTCCAAGGAAAAATGCACCTCTAATAGTGTTTTCTCTATCATCAACACTGCCTACCCAATTTTCATCTGTTTAAGCTATGAGAGTAAGATATGTGTCCTTTGGATACCACAAGCCATAATCAATGGTGCCATGCAAATACTCGAATATACTCTTTACTACTTTCACATAAGTTTATTTGGGATTTGATTGAAATCTTCCTACTAAAACAGATTCTTGCATGATATCAAGCCTTGAAGTTGTTAGATAGAGTAAAATCCCTATCATATAACTATACATAGTTTGATCCACCTCTGGAGAATCATCCTCCTTGTTGAGTTTGCAACCTGTAATCATAGGAGTGCTCACTGGTGCACAATCTTGCATTGAATTTTTTTTCAAAATTTCTTTGAGGTATTTACTTTGAGAAATGAAAATTACTTTTCTAACTGATAAATCTATAAACCAAGAAAGAATGATAGATATCCTAGCATGGACATCTCAAACACATGTTTCATAGAAACTACAAACCATTGACTCATTAGTTCAGTGTTTCTACCGAAAATTCTGTCATCAACATATACAACAGTAATTAGAAAATTATTACCTTCAACCTTGATGTATATATTACTGTCCGTAGTCCCCCTTTTGAAACCTTGATGATGCAAATATCTATCTAGTTTGTAGTACCAAGCTCTTGGGGTCCATTTTAACCCATATAAATATGTGTTTAATTTGCATACATAATCTTTGTTGTTATATAGTTGAAAACCCTCTGGTTTCTCCACATAAACTTCTTCCTTTAAATCACCATTTAAAAATGTTGAATTGACATCCATTTGGTAGACTTTGAATCTTATATGACAAGAAAAATCTAGAAATATTTTGATTGCTTCAATTCTAGCAATAAGAGAAAATGTTTCTTCAAAATCCACTCCTTCTACTTGAGCATATCCTTTACATGTAAGTCTGGCCTTGTTTTTGACTATCTTTCCATCTTCATTCAACTTATTTCTGAAAACCCATTTCATTCCAATTACATTTTTGTCCTTGGGTCTTGGTACAATATCCCATGTCTTATTATTTTCTATTTGATCTAATTCTTCATTCATAGCCTTGACCTAGTGATCATTGTGACTTACTTGTGCAAAATTCTAAGGTTTGATCATGGATAATAAAGAAAATTTCGTTGAGTTGGATGTTCCTATAAGATTTATTCTACTTTTCACCCTCTTTTCTTTGTTACCAGGAACATGAATCCTTAGATAATGTTTTTGAACATACTTTGATGGCTTCTTTGGATGCGATGATTCTATTCTCTCTTATTCTTCTTATTGATGCTCTTCTAATTCATCCTCTTGAGGCTCATGGTGGATTGGTTCATCATATTTATCATTATCGTGTTGTTGTCTCATTGGATGAGAAGGTCCCTCATCAACTCTTACATCTATTATTTCAACTATCTTGTAGAGTCTCTTGTTGTAGAAATTGTAACCTTTTCTTATAGAGGAGTATCCCAACATGATACCTTCATCAGCTCTGGAGTAAAATTTTCCTAAATCATTTTCATTCCTTTAAATGTAACATTTTCTTCCAAAAATCTTGAAGTGCTTTATAGAGGATGGTCTTCCATACCATAGTTCATAGGGGGTTTTATTGTTGTTAAATCTTATGTGAGATCTATTGAGAATGTTGATTGCAATTTGAAAAACCTCTCCCCAGAAGGTGTTGGGTACCTTTGATTCATCAGGCATAGCTCCGACCATTTCCTGAATTGTTCGGTTTAGCCTTTCCACTGCCCCATTCTACCAAGGGTTTCTTGCTATTGCTAATTGTCTCTTGATCTCATGTTTTTCACAGAAGTCATTGAACTCATGAGATGTGTATTCTCCTCCCCTCTCCGAGCTTAAGAATTTAATTCTTAGATCCATTTCATTTTCTACATGTGCTTTGAAAATCTTGAATTTTTCAAAGGCTTCATACTTCTGTTTCAATAGGAATATCCATGTCATCCTAGTAAAATAATCAATCAATAACATGAAATATTTCTCACCTTGTGGGGATTGTGTTCGAGTGGGTCCACAAATATTTGTATGGATCATCTCTAGAGGTAGTTTTGTAGAATTATCCTTTGATTTGAACTAAATTCTTGACTATTTTCCAAATTGACATGATTTGCAGACAACATTTTTCAGGTTTGGAAATTTTGGGCATATCGCGAACTACACTTTTTCTACCTAATTTAACCAGTTGGATGAAACTGAGATGACCAAGTATCTTTTTACATAACCAAATATGTTGGATGTTTTGGGTTGACCCGAGTTTTACTTTAGATTTCCAGCAAAACCCTGCAAACCATTGGCCCTTTTGGAGACCAGAAGGAAACACTGCGCACAATGAAGTCTCACCCGAGATGGCTTATGGGTGACTGTAGGACCAAAATGTATGAAATCGTGGAAGGGAGGTTGTTGTGGGGATGCCAGAAATTCTTTCTACCTTAGCATCCATCATATATGTTTTTCTAATAAAACATTATATCAAGATCTACCATTTTGTAACTATTTACATTCATTTAAGGTTCATTCCATAGTAAATATTCTAACTATTCTAATGCGCACTGCATTTTAATTCTACCATATTAATTCATCCATCATAACTAAGAACTGTAAGAAATAAGAGAAACATTCCACACAAAGACACAAATTGTATCATGGTTCACCCCCCTAGGTGTTGGGTATATGTTATAGTCTTTGCATGTGTGTGTGTGGGTGCATCATGTTCGACAATTGCGTCTGACGATCCCTCTAGTAGTGCTCTTTATGTCGTGTGTGCCATGCGCTTTCTAGGGGGGTCCCAGGGGGGCCAAGTATGGCCACTCCTGGTCACGCACAACGTTCGAGACAACACCCCAAAATATTTTTTGGGTGGTTTTTGCTATTTTTAGTGGTTTTCTAAATTAATCCTGGATTAAGGGATTAGGGTTTTGGTATCTANGTCCCAGGGGGGCCAAGTATGGCCACTCCTGGTCACGCACAACGTTCGAGACAACACCCCAAAATATTTTTTGGGTGGTTTTTGCTATTTTTAGTGGTTTTCTAAATTAATCCTGGATTAAGGGATTAGGGTTTTGGTATCTATGGAATACCTAAAAATATTATATATATTGTATGGTGAATGGTGAAATTTGATATAATGAATATAAGAAAGGTTTTCTGTGGTTGAGGGTTTCCGGTATAAATCTTTGTGTACTATGTGAATGAGCCATTGATTAATTTATGTTTTTCTTAAGAATCTATATGCATTGCTTTACTTCGCATGTTTAAAACTTACATTTGGTATCAGATATCATTTTTGGATTTAGAGGGACGCCTTTGTTGATGAGGGTTTGGCTTGGTCTTGATAGATCAAGTTTATCTTGGGTCTGTGATAAACCTGGGTTTAGTGGGAGATTTTGCAATGGATATTCAAGTATAGAAAGAGGAATCACAAGCTCATCTAGAATCAAGATAGAGAAGTTCAATGGTAAAAACTTTGAGCTATGGAAGCTCAATATGAAGGAACTTCTTGTAGACAAATAAAAATGGATCGTTGTGGATCCTGGTAGACAACCTACTGGTACACCGTTTACTAGCACACAGGATACTGGTACACAACCTACTAGTACGCAAACTACTAGTACACCACCTACTGGTATGTCGAAGGAATATTGGGGGAAGTTGGACAGAAGAGAAAGGAGTACTATTCGAATCTGCCTAGCAGATTCATTGCTGTTGAATGTCTCGGGAGAATATACAACGAAGGAACTATGGGATAAGTTGGGGAATTTGTATCAATCAAAGTCCTTGGTAAACAAGTTGTTTCTTCGAAAGAAGTTGTATCATCTTAGGATGGAAGATGGATATTCTATGACAGTACATCTAAATGCATTTAATACTCTGGTAAGTCAACTTCTCTCTGTTAATATTACGATTGCAGAAGAAGATAAGTGTATTACTTTGTTATGTTCTTTTCCATACTCTTGGGATAATCTAGTTGTAGCATATGGTAGTACCACTCAATCTACATTGAAGTATGAGGATGTAGTTTCATCCTTTTTAACTGAAGAGATGAGGCAGAAAAGAATGGATAGTCATAGCACAGATGATTTATTTGTAAGAGGTCGTACCCAAGACAAGAATCCTAGTAAGCCTTAGGGGGGGAGATCTAAATCTACAGGTATATCTAAGTCTCCAGAAAATTCTTTGAGGAAATGATGGAAGTGTGGTAAAACAGGGCATTATAAGAAAGATTACAAGTCTAAGAAGGTTGAAAAACCAAACGGATCTGATAGTACCTCTTCCACAGAGGTGAAAACCTCCATTGAAGAAGGAAGTGATGTTTACCTGGCATCTACAGGTACACATGCAGACCATGATGCATGGTTTATCGACTCAGGTGCGTCATACCATATGACTCCTCACATGGAGTGGTTCTCTGAATATGAAAAATATGATGGTGGTGATGTATTCCTAGGAGATGACTCGACAACCAAAATCATGGGACGTGGAGGGGTTAATTTGTTTCTAAAAGATGGAAGGATTAGAACTCTCCCTAGGGTTCTACACATTCCAAAACTTTCCAGGAGCCTAATATCTGTAAGCAAGTTGGATGATGCAGGAGTGGATATTGTATTTGGAAAGAACACTTGCAATATGGTATGAGGACCAATGGTGTTGATGAGGGGAGTTCAGTGTGGAACTCTGTACAATTTGTTGGAAAACACTTATACTAATGGGTGTAATAGTTTTGTTGTCCTTGAGCAGAAAAATAAAGAAGACAAGACCAATTTCGTCCCTGGAAACAAGACCATGCTGTGGCATCAAAGACTGGGGCATATTGGAGAAAAGGGCCTTCAAACACTACATGATAAAGGCATGGTTGAAGGTATGTCCAATTTCACTCTGGATTTTGATTTCTGTGAACATTTCATATATGGTAAACAAAATCGAGTAAGATTCCCATCTGGTGCTACAAGAACAAAGGGGATATTAGATTTGATACACAGTGATGTGTTTGGACCTGTGCCTGTTCCATCACTAGGTAAGTCTATGTATTATGTTTCATTCATAGATGATTTCTCAAGGAACACATGGATTTATTTTATTAGAAATAAATCTGAGGTATTTGATAAGTTTAAAGAGTTTAAGGCTTTGGTAGAAAATAAGACAGAGAAGAAAATAAAGGTATTGAGAAAAGATAATGGTGGATAATTCTACGGAAATGAATTCGAAGAATTCTATAAGAAGTGTGGTATAGCAAGGAAGAAGACTAATCCATACACTCCTCAACAAAATGGAGTTACAGAAAGGATGAACATGACACTGATGGAAAAAGAAAGGAGCATGCTCAGTGGTGCCGAGTTAGGAAAATAATTCTGGGTAGAGGCAGTGGGTACAACATGCTACTTGGTCAATCAATCACCTTCATTAGCGTTGGATGAAAAAACACCACACGAGGTATGGACTAAAAATAAATCCTCTCTTCAACATATTAGAGTGTTTGGTTGTGATTCTTATGTACATGTTCCAAAGGAAAATAGGAGTAAGTTGGATAAAAAAGTTGAAAAAATGTATCTATTTTCCTCCGGTCTACAATATTGTCGTTTTCATTGGTAGTGTCTCTATTTGTGTGGATGTAACTGGTATATCCATATCTGGGATCTCTATACCTCCTATTTCCTCCGACATAAGAATATTTGTATCCTTCTGTTCTTCTCCATGTGGTTCCACTACACGCTCCTTCTCCTAAGTTGAAGCCTTTGGGACAATATTCTTCTGCCTTGGTTTTATAACTCTTTCTCTACCCCTTTTTTCCTTTGCATGCTTTGTCACCTTCCCTGTATTAGCTGCTGGGTTGATTGACCGTATTGAAGGGCCAAGCTCTACTTGTTGTTTAGTTTTTGATACCTTCTTTGGAATCATTGGAACCTTCCATTCTTCAGGCCAGTCCTTCATGGCCCACTGCACTTCTTCTCCTGTGACATAGTATCTCAATTGTAGCCACTCCTTCTTAGGATCCCTTTTGGTCTAGATCCACATGTTATTTCTAGAAGCCTTAAAATCGGTTATTCCTTGATTTTCTGTCACCACTTATGGTGGTATTATCCATGTATTCGCTATATTTTCTTGCATCTCATCAAACATTATGGAAACATTGGTATAATTTTGTTTCCTTTTCTTCGGATCTGAAGTGTGACACAATGTTGTATATTTTGTTGTGCAACACTTCCCTATCGTCTAGAAAAATGTGTTTTATTTTGGTTCTCCCCAACCAACCAATGCTATTAGTATTATTAACCATGAATAATGAAACTCTGATCCTAAATCCTACGCATCCTTACAATCCTCCAAAAAAAAATTTAGTAAGTATGGGGCCCGACTTAGTAGGCTCCCCTTTGTGCACTACGTGCCTGCTTCTATGAATCCTGCAGGTGATTTTCTTCCTTGCAACTCTTCTTCAAAATCTTACCTGCCACCAATTTTTTCACCAACCTCATTGTTGGTTCACTGATTCACTTAATGATTATTCCTCTAGACCCTCTATCAGTAAGATATTTCTTCTTCATATCTTCTGTTAAATCTTTTTCCTTTGTATTATCATCCAAATACTGCTCTATCTGTTATCCATGTGATGGTAAACTTGTGATCTATGATTTTAAGTCTATATATATTGATACAAGCCTCTCCATCCATAAGATGCCTCCATGTACTAGCGCCAATAGTTATTTTACATATGTATTTACATATTTTCCCTTCCCAAAGTGGGGAATCTCTAGCGGGTTCATGATCCCTGTGTTATATAGTCCTGCAATCCACTGTTTCATCTCCAAAATTAGGTATCCTAATGGACCTATTCTTTTTCTTTCCATGTACACTTGCAGCGCAAACTCAGGGAACTTTTCCATGTCTGTTACATCATGATCAACATACTTCAGTTTGTTAATAGACCCTAACATGTCACCGACTACTTTGACTCCTTCAGGTATCTGGGGAAATGACAACGTTAGTTCCTTCTACTTGTTCGATTTTCTTGGCGTGATAGGTTTTTCCCTACTTTTCTTCTTTCCTGTTGATGGAGATGCCTCTTGGTTATCTTCCTCATCTTCTTTTGTGCCTGAGTTTTGATGGTTTGTAATATCCTGCACCTGTACTTGTTCCTTCGACTGGTTTTTTGTATCTTCTTCTTCAGCCTATCCTATGGGTTCATATGACTCTATTCATTCACCATATTCCTCATCCAGTTGTTGTGTTTCTCCTAATCCAATATTTTTCATGGGGTTTTTCTCTGTTCTAGGGTTTAGTGTATCACCCCGCATGTCGACATCCATTTCCTCTATCATCAGATTCTACTCTTCTACAATAGTGGGACTAACTGTCTCAATGACTAGAGATGGAATTTCATCCACAACCAACACTCCTTTTGGATGATCGAAGTTTTCCCCATTGACCACTGTATCATGTGGAGACCTTGTGGAACTACATGTTTTCCTTGCAATGTGACTGGGAGCTCCAACCTTTGGTGGCACCATTCTGCTAAATTCGAATAGGGTTGCTCTGAATATTCACTGAACACCTTGAAATCACCTTCTCACGCTCAATTTTATTCCTAATATCTCTTTTGAAAAAAGTCACAATGAGTCTTGTCGTGCACAATTTCCCCTTTTATAGGTCATGTCATAAATGCTCTATCGCGCTGCACTTTTTCGACCATCGCTTTTCTTTTTTCGACTACTTTTTGTATCGACACATTGATTTTTCTATCTTGTCCCATTTCTCCGGTGCACAATGTACTATTGTTATTTCATACCCATTTCTATCTTCATGCACACTATATAATCTAAATGCATGTCTACCACTTATCTATCTACTGCATCTTTTTGTATTTTTCTTGTTTTTGTATTTTTTCTTTTCTTTTAACACCTACTATTTACACTATGTACAACTCTAATTTTCTACGTTGTAATTACTGAGGGTTACTGGTTTGACTGTCCCTATACATTTTCAGTCAAATTCCATTAAACAATCCTTGAATCTCTTTACCTTCTAGATCCTACAGTTGCAAAACACCTCCATCTGTGATAGACTTGATCTCATATGGCCCTAGCCAATGCATCCTTAATTTTCCCGAGTGTTGTAAATATTGGTTGTCATAGAGAAGAACCAGATCTCCTTCCTTAACTTTTTTCTTCTTAATGTTTCTATCATGCCAAGATTTTTCCTTTATATATGTACTTGCTGATGGAAATGAACCATAATCTTGTCCTCTTCTAGTTCCATGAGTTGAGACAATATTTCTTGAGATGCGCCTCTTTCTGTCATGTTTGCAATGGATGCAATACACAGACTAGGTATCAAATATTATGAAGGGACTATTGCTTCCTGACCATACACCAATCTTGAAGGTGTCTGGCCTATGAGTTTATTTCATGTGGTTATATAGGCCCATAATACTGTTGGTATCTTCAAATCCCAATCATCTTGGTTTACATTGAAAATTTTAGTTAAGGCTTTCTCCAATATCATATTAAATGCTTCCACTATTCCATTAGCCCGAGGATGGTATAGAGTGATCTTCTGATGATGTATCTCAAATTATTCAGTCGTTGCCTGGATGGTACTATTGATAAAATGAGTTCCCTGATCACTCATTAGAATTCAATGGAATTTAAATCTTGTAATTACTTGTTCAAGCAGAAAGTGTGATGCGGTTTTTGTGCTGTAATATGTTACTGTTGCTACTTCATTCCATCTGGTTAAACATTTTGTCACTATAATTATGTATCTTGCTCTTGATCTTCTAGTTGGTGTATTTATTGGTCCTACAAAGTCTACTACCCATTTTTCAAACACTTTAAGAGTTACCTGAGGTTTAAGGGGCATCTCATCCCTCTTGGATGGCTTTCCTACCCTCTGACAAACATCACAATTCTAGAAATACTTCTTTACATATTTAGAAACTATTGGCCACCATAGTCCTGCATGCAATATCTTTTGTGCAGTAGCCTTTCCTGTTTAGTGTCCTCCAACTATTCCTTCATATGCTTCTGCTAAGATGATAGGTCGTTCATGTTCCATGACACATCTCCTTAGAATATTATCTGCACCTAGTTTATACAAGTGTCATGCGATAAGTTGGTAATATGTAGCTCTAACCACCAAATATTTCTTCTGCGCAATGGTGTATTCCTTTGGGGAAAATCCAGTACTAAAAAATTCAATGATATCAACAAAGTATTCATCAACAATTTGCACTAAAAAGAGTTATGCATAAAGAAAGTTTTCCTCCAAGCTACTTAGTTCCTCTCCATTAGTTATCATGGACAAATGATTTGGCCCTGCATTCAATATTCTAGGTTTCACAACTACTTCAAAATCAGATTCCTGAAATAAAAACAACCATCTACATATTCTCCCCTTCAACACTGGCTTGTTGACTAGGTATCTGAGAGAAAAGTGATTTGTGAACATTTTAAAATGTTTGCATAAAAAATAATGTATGAAATTTTGCAATGTATACACCATATCCAACACTTCTCTCTGTGTTGTATCATAATTTTGTTCTGAATCTGATATTCTTCTACTTGCAAATGCTATTGGGTGATCTATGTCACCTTCTATTGTTTGTGTTAATACTTCTCCAAGTGGTATTGAAGAGGCATCCACATGAAAATGGAACTCTTTTAACCAATATGAAAACACCAGAATTGGTGTTGTCACCATTTTCTCCTTCAAGATGTCCAAAATTTGTTGGCACTCATTCCATTGAAATTTGATATCCTTTTTTAACAGTTTCTCCATGGGCGTAGTAATATCTACATAGCTCCTTATGAACTTCCTATAGTAGCCTGTATGACCAAGTGTAGATCTTAATTGGTGCACTGACTTGAGTGGTGGTAAATTAATAATGAAAACAATATTTGTAGGATCAACCAACAGACCATGTTTACACACCACATGCCCTAGAAAAATTTCAAGTGGTGCACTGAATATGCATTTCTTAATATTCAATGAAATTTGGCACTGTCTACACCTATCTACCATCAATATTAAAACTTCAACATAATCTTCCAATAAGCTAAATATTGTCCAATCATCATGTGTAAAGTATTTAAATGTAGCTACTACTTCTATTGAAAAAATAGCAAAGGCATTCTTCAATCCAAAGGGCATCATTGTGTATTGATACGACCCTCATTATGTGGAAAATTTAGCCTTATGACAATCCTCTGGTGCTATTATGATTTGGTGATACCCTAAAAATCCATCAGTAAATGAATGTGTTTCTTGACCTCCTACATTATCCAATACCTCATCTATAAATGGAGTAGGGAAGGGATCATGCAGACATGCATCATTCAACTTCCTCAAGTCTACACAGATCCTTATTCCCCCTTGCTTCTTCTCCTGATCTACCATAGGGATAATCCACTCAGATTATTCAATAGGTTCTATTATACCAACTTCTAACATTTTATCAATCTTTGCCTTAACTTTATGTTTATATACTGGGTTCATTCTATAGGGTCTCTGTCTTATTGGTCTAGAATCTGGTCATAAAGGGATCTTCATTTCTCCAAGTTCTTCTGCTACCCCTTTCATCTTTGAAAACATTGTTGGAAATAAATCGTTGTATTCACGCAATAGTTTTGTTATTCTTTCCACTGTCTAGTTATCCCAATAGTCCCCAATACTTGCAATCTTTGGATTCTTCTGTTCCAATGTTGAATTTCTTTATCTTTAGTGTTGTAGAAAACTCTTCTGATTGTAAATTTGTTCCTTCTACTTATCTTTCTCCTTAAAATTTTTGTATCTGAATATCGTGCGAGTTTTCTTCTACTGGATCATCTTTTGCGATGTGGTAAAAATGTAGTAACTTTCTAACTGTCTGTCAATTCTGGTTATGATAAGCTGTTACATTTTCAACTTCAGGTTCTTCAAAGATCCTTTCTTTTATCAACTTCAATGTTGTATCTATCATGGGATTATCATGTTCAAATGCAAATGTGATTACAAAGTTGTGTTGCAATTCTTCCCAATTTATAATTCCTCTACGAAGTTCTAGTTCTGTATACTAATTTCTTGGTATGAATGCTAATGTATGGACGAATTTATGTGGCCATTCCTCTGGTGGTACCAGTCTCCATTGATTTATGCATATGTCTATATGTTCTCTGAGTTTTCCTATTCCATTACATTTATCCATATATTTATTCTCTTGTTTTGTGTCAAATCTAATGCATAGTAATATTTTTCATTGATACCAATCATGGATCTTCTCTATGTCAGTACCCCACCAACATGCAGGTGTTTCTTTCAATGCAATATCTAAAACCAATGACCTTTGATTTTCCAAGACTTCTAGCTCAAAATTCGTTAAAAATTCTTCCAAATCATTTTGACCATAAAAACTTGGAGTTTCTCTTACCTCTGTGCTAACCCATCTTAGTGCACATGTCATTCTTCCACATATTCTTGTAGATATCTCATGTAAGCGTTGTTTCCAATTCTCTAGTTCTATGTCATAATATAAAGCATAAGAACCAATGCTTCTCCATCTAAGCATTCCATCTTTTTTTGGGTTAGTGTAATCTTCCTTGCATGCAGTAGCTCTATAAAACTGGTTTATCTCCTATGGGATAATTTTTTTTGTCACTAGTTCAACATATCTTCCATCTTTTGAAGGATCTAAGGGTGTTATAAATCTATACTCTCCCGATTCAAAAATAATTTTCTTGGTCTTCAAATTGATAATTGCTTGATTATCAAATGCCTAATCTAGTCCCAACACTGTTGGATAAGGTATAGTATTATCCACTATATCAATCACTTCAAAATCTGTGATAGTGCGCACACCATATAAATCCACTGGTATTCCTTTCAATCGACCAATTGGTACTACTCTATGTTGGTTTTCTAATTTCAATTGAATAGGTGAATAGACTAGTGTAGGTTCCCCCATGCATTCTCATGTCTTCTTAGGAAGAACATTTACCTCAGAACCCAAATCTAATATGATGTCACCCATATTAAAGTCTCCAATATTTGCATTCAACCTGAACTCCCTATTTGTTTTGGTCTTCTGATGGTCATGATTAACTGTCTTTTGTTCTAGTTTGTTCTCTTCTCAAGAATTGCACGTTTCTAACAAAATTTGTAATACTTGTTGACATGTTTTATCATTCAATAACTTCAATAAAGACCCCAAAAAGTTTCTTAGATTACTTACTTGTTCTAAAAGTTGATCTCTGTTGGTATCATCAAATAGATGAGGCATATCATATATTGTTCCATCATATCCTGGATGTGCATTTGAAGTAGAATCAATGTTCTCCTACAAAATTTATTGTCTGACTTACTTGAATGTCTCCTTTTCGTTGCATGCATCAAAATGTTGTTTTGGTGCTGTATTCTTTCTAAGCCACTGGTGTTGGTTTTGATTCTAATTTGTTTCATTTTCTCCTATTTTGGTTCCACCTCGAGTAACTATATTAATTTTATTCCCATCATATCTAGTTTCTATGGCAATCCATTGAACATTATGATTATTCTTGTTCCTTTTTTCTTGTATCCTTGTCAGAAGTGTAGGAAATTGTTTTGTATCATGATCTGTTGCACGATAGTAAATGCATGTTGTTGGTGGTAGTGGACAATCCCTTGCATAATGTCTAGGTTGCTGACAATTGTGATAGGTTACTAGTTCTATACCTCTTCCAAATCCTCCTATTCCATGGCCTCCTCTTTCAAATCCTCCTCTGTTTCCTTGATTGTCTGTGTGCAATGTATTATACAGTGGTACCTAATTATATTGTGGTGGCACTATATTTTGTTGTGTGTTATTACACTTTTGTGCAGGTGGACCTGTCATTGGTTCAACCTGCATCTTGTAAGCATTTGAGGTCCTTTCCTTCATCATTTCCAAAGTTTGACAATCCTTTTCCTCATGTCCTACAAACTTATAAAAATTGTAGAATGTACTCTTGGGAACTATTTGGTACTTTTGCATCATGGGACAATGATAGGGATCATTTCCATGTGTTCTACATATTTCACACCATACTCCTCTTGTGGGTAAAGTATTTGGCAGTCCTTCTCCCAAGTACTGTGAAAATGTTGGGCACTCATTTTTATGATGTCCTTCTATTATGTATAAGGTACACCACACAGATTCCCTATTTTCCTTTCCTTTGTTCTAATTCAATTGAAATGTTAGATTATTGAGATCCACTCAACTCTTCTACAACTAGATTTTTATATTTGTACTGATTCTCTTCCAATTGTAAGGCTTCTTGCAGAGCCTCATACTGAGTCTGGAACTTCTATTGCCTCAATGAATATTCAAAATGTGACAATAATTAATTTATAAATATCTTCCTATGTTTCATATCTTTCAAAGGATATTTCAACTTACCTTTCAATCGCTTGAACTTCTGATCGATTTCCAAAACCAAATCTCATGGCTTCTGTTTGATTTCTATCATCTCATTCATATACCTATCTTCTGAACTTGGTCAATGAAATTCATTGATTAGTGCCTTCTTTACGTCTGCAATGGTTGTAGGTGCTCCTTGTGGACTGTTTACTACTAGGCTCATAACCAGTCCAGTTCATGATTACTGAATGTAATTGCAAGATGAGCCACTTTTGTGTCTTCATATTTTATCTGTTCAGATGCCCAAACCTTTTCACAAATAAATATTTTTTTCTCTGGGTCCTTCGACCCTTATCCATGAAACTGTGGTAACTGAATAGTTGGATCTTCTCCTTCCATTGTAAAATTTGTTGTACCACCTCCTCCACATGGTATAGATAACTGACTACTGCTATTTGAATTCGTACTTCCACTTAAATTTCCACTAGTCCCTCGTCTTACTAAAATCATTCTTCTACTAATTTTTGGTTGTCTAAATGGTCCTTTCTTTTCTGATGTCTTAGTCGCACATGGGTTTGTGGTTTCCATACTAATTCTAATCTAGAATGGAGATCCTTCTACGTCGGAACCTTAACCTCTGGTTTTTCTATCATATGTGGCATGTAGGATTTCCTCAATCTTCCTCGTCGCACAGAGATCCTCTACATCTTATTCATCACTTTCCAAGCCCTCTCGCTCGACTACTGCCCTCTTTTTCCTATTAATCTTATATTGGTAGGGTCTTCCATTGTGCGTCGTTCCCTCTTTGTCCATTATTTCCTTGATATGTTCTTCATCCATCATAATGGGGTCCATTTCTTCCTTCTTCTTACCTCTATCTAGATCCCTATCCATATCTCAGATCGTCCGTAGTGCTTCCCCCATTCTTCTCATGCATGCAGAGTTATTTAGTTGTTTGAATCCATTGTCATCACACCTTTATCATGAAACAAAATGTTGATCGAAGTATAAAGTGGTATAATATACCTTTCTCTTGGACTCTTCAAAAAATCCTTCTCTGCAACAGTATATGATTTTGCAGTATTGACTGCAAACTCGGTGATGAATCCTATAATGATACTATCTAACCAAAAGTCGACTGCGTGCATGAATTTATTGTTGAATTTCTGCAGCTACACAATATTCTCAATATTCCATTCTACTTGTATTATCCTATTATTTGGGTGCTTATCCTTCAGTCTCAGTATCCACTCTTGCAACAAATGTCGAAAATAACAGAAAAATGCCTCATGAAGATCAGTAAATACATACCTTTCCAAATATTGGTGCGATGTATACTTGGAGTTTCTATTGTCTTTCTATGCAAAATCGAGCTCTTTTGTTGTCAACCATTGTTCAATATCCTATTTAGTGGGGTTCCATGGTCTGAACATCCCCTTATAATATTGGATTCTCTTCAAAGTCCTTCTTATCAATTCCCTTCCAATCTGATCTTTTGGGTTCCAGTCGGCATCAAAACCATTTTTTGGATGTTTTGGGCTGACCTGGGTTCTACTTTAGGTTTCCAACAAAACCATGCAAACCATTGGAACTTTTGGAGACCAGAAGACAACACTATGCACAAAGTGCACAATGAAGTCTTACCCGAGATGGATTATGGGTGACTGCAGGACCTAGATGTCTGCAATCGTGGAAGGGAGGTTTTTGTGGGGATGCCATGCATTTTTTATACCTAAACATGCATCATATCTATTATTCTAATACAACATTATATCCATATCTACCATTATGTAACCATTTACATTCATTTAAGATTCATTTTGTAGTAAATATTCGAACTATTCAACTGTGCGTTGCATTTTAATTCTACCAGATTAATTCATCCATCATAAATAAGAACTGCAAGAAATAAGAGAAACATTCCACATAGATACACAAATTTTATCGTGGTTCACCCCCCTGGGATACGTCCACAAATATCTGACATTCTTCACTCTTTTATTATTCTTCATTAAGTTATTGCATTGTGTGAATTACATATAAGGCTGGCAAGATCATACTAAGCTACACAACTTGCAACCTTAACCTCTCAAGTTTATAACATTGTGCACATTACATATGAGGATGAAAATATCACACTAAGCTCCACATATTGCGATCTTACCCTCGATGACAATTCATCTCTTTGTCTCCCAAACTGACTCTAAGATGTTCACTTCACACATGTCTCCTCAAAAGTAACTAGATCTCCTCATATATCACCCCAAATATTTATATTACAAAAGGGCTAAAATACATGTTACAACAATGACCAAAACCCTAACCTACTAACCCTAGGTGGATTAGGTTTTTCCACATTCTAAGTCCCTGAGTGTGACTGGTCCAAAATCCAACCATTTCCCTCGTCGATCCGCGTCCTTCTTACTTCCTTTGGCTTTCCTGCTTTCCCAATGCTGCTTTTCCCTATTTTTTGGCGCGCGCTCATTTTCTAGTCCATTTTATAACTTCTTTCATAATTACTGCACTTTTCCCTAAAATGGCCCGTGCCAACAAACTTTCATAAGTTTTAGCCATGTAACATATTTCTTTGCCTCCTTCGAGTACATATACATATCCTGGGTTTCTGATTGCCTTTACAATAGTATTTCTTGAATCAACATTCGTTACTTTACAACATGTTGAATGAAAAAGTACGTTGTATCCTTGATCACACATTTGGATAACACTCAGAAGATTATGTTTTATTCTATCCACATACAACACATTCTGTTCTTTGGTATTTCCCTTTTCCAACACACCAATCCCTTTTCCTCTAATTCTTATTGGAGCATTATTTCCAAAAGCAACACTACCCCCATTTTCCTCATTTAAAGATTCAAAATTACTCTTGTATTATGTCATATGCTTGGAACAACCATTGTAAATGTACCATTGATTTTCTTGGTTTTAACATATAGGGATGATCCACACTCTTATGTGCAGTTTCTCTTCTTCTTCCAAATCTTAGTAAAATATTCTTTCTTATCTTGCTTAAAGGAAGACAACATATTTCTTTTGCATTCATTTTCCTTATGTTCAAAGTTATTGCATACAGAGCATTCAATTTCATCCAATAGAGGGGAAAAACATTGTTATAAGAGTTTCAAGTTCTAGGAATTTGATGATGTACATTTATGATATATCTATATGCTCTGCAATTTATAGCCTTATGTCCAAATTTATGACATGAAAAACAAAATCCATAGAAAATACTTGGATACCTTGGAGTGACGAACCTTCTTGAAGGGATTGATCCTTGTTTGCCGGATTGGTGAAATTTTGACTTTTGTTGCGTCCTTGCTGCATAGTTATTTGTGTGGCTGGTTTGAATTTGTTTCTGCTAATTTTTACCTTCATCCCTTTATTTATTAGATTGGTTTCCTTTGAGATCATTGACATAAATTTTGGATTCCTCTATTTTTAATGTGTTATTGCTTGACTCACATTTTGTAGCTTCATGAATTTCTTTGTATCCAAGTCCTTTCTTGTCAGATGGAGATCTCTAACTGATAATAATTTTTTACAAAGTTTTATATCCCTATATGATATTTAGATTTAGATTCATCTAAGCCTCAATTTTCTCTAGATCCTTTCTCAACGATACTACTTCTACTTCCAATTTTTTAGAGTTGTTATTTTTCTCTTTTAACTAGTTCATTAGCATTTCCTTCACTCATTTGGCCTCTTCTAGATGAATTCTTAAAAGAATAGTTTGTTCATCATTATCACTTATTATTTCCTCACAATACATTAGTTTCTCTTTCTATTTTTTGTTCTTTCTTCTCAGCCTGTATATTTCCTCCAAAGCACTAATGAGTTCTCCCTCCATGCCAACCATTGCTTCAGCTTCCTCTGTGTCAGTCTTCTCTCGGTCATAAATCTCATGATCCATTTCCATGAGATTTTTTTCATCTTGGCTTGCATTAGATTCACATTCTTCTTCATCATCTGAGGAACACTGCTATCCTCTTTTGAATAAAATATTTTCTTCTTAAAAGGCTTTTTCTTGTGATTTTTTTTCTATATTTTTTCTTCTTTTTCATCAACATTGTTTTCTTTGTATGGAAATTTAGATGCAAAATGACCTATGTTGCCACAAATAAAACATTTGAATGGAAACATACCTTTATATTTTGCATATCCCCTTTTTATCTTCTTCACAAAGTTGGCTTCTTCTTCATCTGAGATATCATTGGAGAAGTTATGATCCTCATGTTTTTGTGATTTAGTTGATACCTTGAAAGCTACTTTTTTAGGTCCAAATGCTCTTTATTTGTCCTCATCTCATAGGAAGTGAGTATTCCATGGAGTCTATACATAGTAATCTTATCTAGATCATGTATTTCTTCTATAGAATAAAATTTTGCATCGAGTCTGGATGGGAGAGATCTTAGTACCTTCTGAACTACTACAACTTCATCAAGTTTTTCACCTAGAACTTTCATGGTGTTTACAACCTCATCCAATCTGAGAAAAACTATAGTGATGTTCTCATCCTCACTCATTTTCAGGATTTCAAATTGTATTATGTGAGCTTGAATTTTGGCCAACTACACCTTAGCATCTCCTTCGTAACTATTTACTAGTTTGTCCACATCTCTTTTGTTGATTCATATTGCATCACTTTAACAAATTTTGTTTATGCAAGTCCACCTAGAATGAAATTCATAGATATTGAATTATTGTAGTGATATTTCTTACCTGCTTCATTTATTGGAAGAGTTGTTGGGGGTTTGTATCCATCTACCACAATCTTCCAGATCTCCATGCCAAGTGACACAAGATATACCTTCATTATGATTTTCCAAAAGGTAAAATTTGTTCCATTGAATAGAGGAGGTTTGGTTGAAGAAGGGAGATCTTTAATGGATATTTTTCCTGAGGGATCTTCCTTCCAACTATTAGCATGTCACATAAGTGACCTACTATGATACCAATTATTGAATACTAAGAGGGGGAGTGAATAAGTATTCTTACTTGTTTTCCCTTTTTAAAAATATTAAACAGTAATAACTTTAATGAACAGAGAAACATTATTCAAAATACATTTGAACAAAAAAAACCAGAGATTTTACGTGGAAACCCACATGGGATAAACCATAAAACAACTTATTTTAATGTGATCAAGGCTCCAATATATGATTATAATATTTGCAAGAACCCACTTGTTGAAGACACCAATCCCCTTTACAAAGTTTTGTAAGCACTCACTTGCAGGAGACACCAATCCCCTTGTTGACGCTTGAATCTGTTAGGACCAAAATGACAACCTCATGAGGATGTAAATTCCCCTACGTTTTTATAGAGGTGGTACTCCTCTTTAGATATTCTTGAGATTTTTAAAATATTCAAAATGTGGGACTTGACATAAGTCTGTTATAGTAATTCAAAGAAACAAAAAAATTACAATAAGGTAAAAGGGGAATGTTTTGTGTTTTCTTTTTAAAGACATTTCCTGAGAAAGGACCAGGAATCACACATTTAAAGAAAATAAGCAAAATTTCCTCACATCCATCATAGTTTGGGATAAACATTTTTTATCACATAAAATAAAAATAAGATGATCTGAATGCATAAGATAAATTTAACAGAGTGGACACATGGGAAGCTCAAATAAAGATAATGATATATCAACCTCAAATACTTTCTATTCTGAAAGTAGGGTTACAAATCACAACCAAGATTGTTCCTGAAATAGTTCTCTTGGAATTTCGAAAAATATATAGTCTATTATATATTCTTGAAATTGTAAATGCATTTTTATTAAAGACTGGGATGGGAGCTCCCGTAGACCATAAAGAAAATAAATACAAGAAATCATCTTTTTAGAGAGAAGACTATGGGTGGTAGAAGAATCAACAAGACCTGGTAAGAAGAAAAAAAGAATTATCGGTCTTCGGTTAAACCTTTCTAGTGAAAGAGGTGGAGTAATTGGATGAAGGACTTGATAAAGAAAAGAAAGTTGTGATTAGCGTAAAATTACTATGATGGTCGTTCGTGTCTTAATTTGCTTGTTGATGCCCTTTTATCATTGATGGTTACAGGAATTGTCTCAACTGTTTATTTCCCTTCATTTGTCATTTTTTTGATAGCCTTTTTGAACCATTATTTGATGTAACATTTCATAGGTGCCACGTAGATTTCATGACGGATTTTAATATTGAACAACTCACCCTCCAGGTCATGGAGATCAATGGAAATTCCATGTAATATTTCTTTAATATCTTGATTCTGTACGGAATAATATGTTAAGTTTTGAGCTATTATTAGGTTTCGTTTCAATTTAATAGATAACAATAGCATAGGTAGGATCACTAAGAGAAACACAATCACAAGATACATAAAATTTATCCTGGGAAACCCTCATGGGGGATAAAAACCATCAAAAACTTACTTAATATAGATAGCCAATACAATGCCAAGACAATAAACCAAAACACTAAAGAATATCCAACACCGAGCAATGCACCTCTCTCTTCCCTCTTCTCCCAGTTGTAACTCTCCAAACTTGCGCACTTTATTAGTGAATGAGTGAGTGTTCAAATGAGGCACTAGCTTCCTTTATTTATACAAACTGGCAGGTGATGGAAAGGTGTCTCTTCATTGGGCAGGGCCAACTTGTCTTCTTAGTGCTTAAAACCACTTTAATTAGCCTGGGGGAAGACTTCTCAATTTTCATAATATATTTAGGGTTTGACCAATCCACAAAAAGGGATTTGGTCAATTACAATGACCAACGTGATCAATCCACAAAAAGGGATTTAGTCAATTACAATGCCCAATGTGATCAATCCACAAAAGGGGATTGATCTAATTAATAATGACTCAATAAATAAATAGAATACTCTTTGCAGTTACAATATTTCAACACCCCCCCTTAACAAGAAGGGTATTCTACAACATCATCAAGAGAGAGAGAGGGAAGCAACATCAACACCATCTGGAACACTGTCTGACATATCCATAAATCATCATATTTTTTTCTCATCATAATCATTCACAACATGGAGCTGGAGTAGCATCATCATCTTCATCAACATGAGGATAAAGTAACCTCATCATCATCTTTAGCGTGAGGCTAAAGTAACATCATCATCTTCTTCTTTAGCATGAGGATAAAGTAATATCATCAACATATTTAGCATGAGGCTAAAGTAACATCATCATTTTTAACATTAAGGCTGAAATAACATCATCATGATCATCTTCGGTGAGAAGCTTAAGTGTTATCATCATCATCATCTTTAGCAAGAAGTTGAAGTGGCATCATCATCACCTGCATCAACATGGATTAGTATAACACTAATACATCATCATCATCATCAATAACAACAAAAGGTTGCTACAACATAAAAAACAACAACATCACAACACAAAGGATGGAGCATCATCAACATCAACACTAGGATGGAAATCTTCATCATGACGCTGACATCTCATCTACATCAACATGAAGCTGGAAATCTTCAGCACGAGACTGGCATCACAACAACATCAAAATGAAGCTGGAAATATTTAGCATGAGGCTAACATCAACAACATCAACACAAAGATGGAAATATTCAGCATGAGGCTGGAATCAACAACATCAACATGAAGCTGAAAATATTTACCACGAGGCTGGCATCAACAACATCAGCAGGAAGCTGGAAATCTTCAGCACGAGGTTGGCATCAACAACATCAAGACGAAGATGGAAATATTCAGCATGAGGTTGGCATCAACAACATCAACACGAAGCTGGAAATATTCAACACTAGGCTGGCATCATAACATCTTGTGGTACTCCGACATATCCAAAGGATCTGCCCAAGAATCAAAAGATTCCCTAGGATATTGTTGGCAGCTAAATATTCATGTCGTTTCATGGATGTTTAAAACACAAAATTTGACAAAAATAAATTTGTTTTAACTTCCCTTTTGTGTCTGCGAAGATTGTGATTATAATTTTTGTTTGAAGAATCACTTGATTGATTATTGTGTGTTTTTGAGTTAGTTTCTCTTTTACTCTTTTTCAATTTCATGATTGTCAAGCATGAAATTGAAACAATCTTGGTATAAACACATCAGACAAATTCTAAAAATTCTCTCCTTATAAAACTAAATGAGCCTTTAAAATACCTATGATCTCAAAAGCCTTTAAGAGTGTTGAACATATTGTTTTTTGAGTGTCTCTATATAGCATTAGGATATGAGTTGATCGTGTTTGAGTTAGCTCATGCCTTGATCATTTTTCAAATAATCTTTTGATTGTTACTCTACACCTTCGCGATAATTTTTGGTTCTAAAACTATGATATAAATCTACAATCCAAATGCTACCCTTGACCGTCATATCACAGTCTAATCATTGTGTTACATGTCTATTAGCCGTGCTCTGAAACTATTACGCCCTCATCCTGCTTACCTGAACTCGCATTCATTGCATCGTTTGATGGTGCTTCGTAATATGGGCTTACATTATTAGCATATGAGGTGGTTGTTGAGTGTGCTTGTCCTCTGGTTCAGGGTTTAATAAACAACTAAAGTGGTATTCATGGTAGCACCCTCCCGAAATCGTAGTTTTTGGGCCACTTTCTACAATGAAAAACATGTCATTCGTATTGGGTTGTTTCAAACAAAGAATCCTCCTTTTTGCACATGTTGGTATTTCGTAACCAATTCTATGGCTCCTATAGTTAGGATAGAGATGAATGGCTCACAAGCTCTGCTATCCCACGATGATGTTGTGGATGATATCAAAATCTTCAGATGGGTTAAGTTTATACAGTCATTTGAGGGTTTTAATATTGAAATCGTCCAAGCCTTCGCCAAGACCTTTAATGGTGCTAGAGCTAAAATAGGTGACTTACAGTTGCAGGTCAGTGAGGAATGAATAGAAAAAGTCATGGGCCTGTCACCAGAAGGAGACTGTTGGTTCAAAAACCAAAAAATTGAAGGTATTCATTGGGATATGTTGATGATTTCCAGGAAGTCACGCTATGACATTAAAGTTACACCCATCAATCTATTCAAGACTCGATGACATGGTTTATTATTAATAATCAAAAAATTTGTCACTTGTGAGGGATGATATAGATTGGCATTTTTGTTTCATGTGCGCCTGTTAATGGTATTCTTAGGTTTTAAGTTAAACATGCCTTTTTATCTACTTAAAACACTACACAAGATGTCCATATTTTATCAAATACAAAACCCCAATTGAGAAGCCACTCTCTTTCACCATGGCTTGATCCGAGTCGTTGTTGTTTCCCATTTTTCGAAGGTAGGAGATAGCTAGAAAATATTCCTGGTTAGGAATGGTTTTGCTTCATTTCCACCTGAATCGGTTAACAGTCTACTCCTGCGTGTTGAAAAGTATATTGACCCTTTCCAATCGACTCACTCTTTGCAATATCTTCATATAAAATTACAAGTTGCAGAAGACCCTACGTTACCCATCAAAACCCTTATTGGTTCTCGTCAATCAATCAAAGACACATACCAGACGCACAAATTCATCCCTAATAAGTCTTTAGAGGAAGTGATGGATAAATTAAGTGTTAAGAACCAAATATCAATATAGCATAGAAAAACCTCAGAAAAAGTACTCAACGCCTTGAAAAAGAGATAATTTAAGATAATAAGCCTCTTCGAGGGGGCAACCTCCTTTTAACCCACTTAAATGTTCAAGTACAAGATGATTCAAAATAAAATGTCTCCTTGGTATATATAGGAGACTAGGAGGTATAATTACAACTAATGGCCTAAAGCCGACATAAATAAAATAACATTACTAATATAATATGCCCCAATTAAAGGTATGAGCCAATATTGGAACTGGCTTCATGAGACATTTGTCAACGCTTGGGTAACTCTGGATTCTTTTGTATAAAGAAGACTCTCATCTTCCCAAGTGGAATCTTGACCAGGTACTTTCCTCCACTTATTTGAGATGCAAAGTGGATCTATTCCTCAGATGGTGAATTCTTGTGTCAGTGATTTAGGCTCCAATATGATTTTTCCAATATGATTTTTCCTTCATTTTCAAGTTCTGGTAATATAGTTTTGAACTGGGATCTTGTTTCCTATCACCTTCTTTAAGCATGGAAACATGAAAGTGGGTGTACTCTTGAAGATGCATGCAACTCCAATTTGTAGTCCAGAAATCTTTTCAACACCTTATGAGGCCATAGTACTTTGGTGATAATTTATTATCCTTCTTGTGTCTTTCTTGAGGGACATTTGTTTTGTATGGTTGTATTCTTAAAATACCCAATCACCTACTTTGAACTTATTTCACTCTGATGTTGATATACTTGTTGTTTCATACAATTTTTTGCCATGGCCAGGTTGTCCTTAAGATTTGGAGAACTTGTTGTTGATTATCGTGTGATCTTCCTTTGCTTGAACCTTAGATTTTTTCTTTTAGATAAGAAATGATGGAATGAGGGTGGTATCCATAAAAGTTCCAATAAATGGTGTGTGGAAATTATGAGAAAAGGAAGTGTTATACCACCATTACTTAGGGTAACCATGGAGCCGTATGTTTGTTTATGAGGAGACCACGGCCATGAAGGTAGCCTTCAAACATTTGTTCACTATGGTTTGTGTCCAGTTAGGATGATAGGATGAGCTATGGTAATTGAATTGCCTAAAGCTAAATAGTGCGACACAAAAGTGTCTGGTGAAGATGGGATCTCTATCACTTACACTAATCATTGGGCCACCATGTAGCTTTTGAAATGTCCACATGAATGTTGTGGCAACTGTAATAGCTTTGAAGGGATGAGAGAGTGCACAAAAGTGTATTTGGTGGTGTATCAACAATCACCATGATGACACTCTTTCCTTGAGACTTTTGTAGTAACCTGTGATGAAATCCATGAAACCTCCTCCCAAAATAACACAGGATGGATAATGGTTGTAAAAGATCACGGGGTCTTAATTGTTTCCACCTTGTTTGTTGGAAAACCGACGATACGCCACAAACCTTTGAACATCGATTTTAAGGCCATCCCAAAAATCCTTCTTGGCTCTATGGGAGGTTTTCCGATATGCAGGGTGCTTCCTCCTCACGGAGGTGTGCAATTCAATAGTACCTTTTGTTTGAGTTGGGAGTTCTTATAAATATAAGAAATCTTTGTACCATAGTGAATCGAACATGTAAATGCTCGGTACCTTTGGAATCCTTTTGTAACCTTTGAATGAGAGTCCACACTTTTTTAGTCATTCTTCCATTCATCCTTGCTTCTACTATCCAATTGGTTGGATGATCGAGATAGCACAGGAAAAGGCCTCAACATCTTCATCCTTTCTTGAGGTGCATCTACCACAAAATTTGCTTCATAAGGCGATTTCAAAATCATGGCCAATATCTTGGTTACCCATTTTGTTGTTCTTGAAAGGCAGTCTTTGTTCCAAAGAGTATTTAAGACTATCATGATCTGTTTGACCTTGAAGTCGTGCCTATTAGGTAGGATGCACCTTCAATGCATGTAGTATTGCCATCATTTCTTTCTCATAAATGGGTTTGTGTAAAGTCCTTTCCCTTGAGTGGTGCGACTTTTTAAAAGCCGGGGGGGCCTTCTTTCTTGCATTAGGACAACTCCAATTCCCTTTCCCGAGGCATCATTCGGCCAAAGTTTTTTGAAGTCTAGATTGGTCAAGACATGAGCTTTACACATCACCTCTTTAAGTTGTTCAAAGATTTAGTTTCCTCTGGAGTCCATGAAAATGTATCCTTCTTAGTTAGTGTTGTTAAAGGTGCTGCTATTCTTCCATAGTTCGAAAAAAAACTTGGGTGGTAACTTTTGTCAAACGCAAAATCCTCTAAGATTCTTTAATGTTTTGGGAATCGACCAGTCCATCATGGCCTTAATCTTGTTAGGGTCCACCTTGACACCTTCATGAGATACAATATGACCAAATGCTCATGCTTTACTCCAAAGAAACATTTGGATGGTTTGGCATATAGTTGTTGCTCCTTAGGTAGTTGTAGCACCTTGTCAACATATCGCACATAGTCTCCCAAGACTTGCTATGATTAGTATATCATCAAAAAATACTAATAAATTTTTTTTGAAGGCTCTGAGAAAATGGAATTCATCAACCCTTGGAATGTGGAAGTGCGTTTGTAAGGGCAAAGGCATGACCAAAATTCATAATGGCCTTCATGAGTTGAATGCTTTTTGGGATATCTTCTTCCTTCATTCTGATCTAATGATACCTGACGAAGATCAAATTTGTGAAATAGATTGCTCCATGTAGTTCATATAACAATTCATCAATGGCTTGAGATGGGAAACTTATCTTTAATATTGTGATCTTGTTGAGTTGTCTATAATGTTGACACATATGCCATGAGCTATTTTCTTGAATACCATTACTGCTTGGTCTGGGGTAAGGAATTGTCATAGGTCTAATGCGACCTCTAACATTTCTTCCAACCATGCGCTCAATTTCACTCTTTGGTAGCAGGGTATCATTGTGTGATGTTAGGAGGAACACTTCTAGGAACTAGGTGGATTTCATGATCATGATTTCAGTGGGTGGAAGACCTTTGGGAATATCTTCAAACTGCTGGGGTACTTATCAATGATCCTTTGGCGATCTTGAGGAATAGATGAAAGCTAGATGTTTGAACATCTAGTCAGTATAGTTGTGCAATAACGCCTTTTTGCCCCCTTTTCAATAATTTTTGTCATCTTGGATTAGAGCTTATCACCTTATTAGGTTTCCACATGATACATATTAACTCAATTTCTTTTCCTTCAATAGAAAATTCCATGAAAGTTCTTGAAAATTAAAGCCATTGTTCCTAATGATTGCAATAAATTATATTCCTAGTACAACATACGCACCACTTATGGGTATAACAATCATTGGGTATTCATTACATATTCCCCATAGTAAGATTGATCTTGTGCATTTTCACAGGCAATTGATAGTTCCTCCATCACCAATCATTACTTGAAGCACGGCACTAGGTATACAAAGCAATTGAGATCTTTGGCCCTAATTTATAGTGAATGAAAATTATGAGTACTACCAGAACCAATTAGGACTATTAACTTTTTCTTTTGATGTATCCTTGATCTTGAGGGTTTGAGGAGTGCTAACTTAATCAATGCATTACGATGTCGTGGGGAGTCAGCTCTTGAGGAATGAAATTGCTTCTACATTCATCTTGAGATGGTTCTTGTTCTTGTTCTTCTTCCTCTTCACAATATATGTAGAATAATTTCTTCTCACCACACTTATGTCCCTTACTGTACTTGTTGTCACAATTAAAGCACAAAACTTTTTTTTTCTTTTTATTTCCTCCAATTGTTGGGGTGTGTCAACCTTGGAGTTGAGGTGTTTAGAAAGAAGGATCATTGTTCTCTCTATAGATGTTAGAGTTGAGGTCCTTCCTAGTAGCCATAGCCATATTTTTTACTTTCAACATTTCTTGCCACCTTAAATGCATTCTCCAATGATTTGGGTTCCCAAAGGCAAACCTCATGTTGATGTTATCCTTTAAAAGTTCATATGAATACATCAATCAAGTGCTCATCTGGAATATCAGTTACCTTTATATTCAATCTTTGGAAGTTCTCAATGTGCTCGGTAACTAAACCCTTTTGCTTGAGATTTATCAATTGGCCCAAGAAGGTATTTCTCCTTGTATCCTCATAGTGTGCTATCATTTTCTTCCCGTGAAAATTGTCCAAGTGAAAATTGTCCAAGTGATGAGTGATTTGCGATAACAAAGCCATCGATACCATACCAATTGATTAGGTTTAAATATAAAGAAACAATTCATACCTTTTTGTGTGTGTGGCACATCATGAAGATCAAAGAACTGTATCCTGAAGTATCATGTGATTGGGTCCTTGCCAATCCAAACTTCTCATATCAATCTTAGAAACGTGGTTGTTCTTCAAACCAAGAGTTGAAGTTTCTCCATTCTTGATTCACCTTCCTTGTTTCCTCATCATGAATTTCATGGGATGCATTTTTCACTTTCAGGTGTCTTCTCTGTTACAAAATTTTTCAATGCTTCCATGATCTCCCCTTTTAAACCATCCATCTTAGTATCCAACACTGCTTCTAGATCATCTTCTTTGTAGTTCATTTATGTCCCTATGCATTTCTTCACCTTCATCAAGAGTCCAAATTAGGAGTTTCTAGGCTTATTTGGTGTAGAAGTTCCTTTTGGTGGCATGTTGGCCAAGTATCACTTTTGAACCTTGATTTTGTGAGGTGGTTCTACTAGACAATATTTCTTCTGTTGTATCTCCCAAGTTTCGGCCCTTCTGGGTATGAAACTTTCTTTATCATAGTTCTCTGATGTTTATTCTCTACAATTCCACAGGTTTGATCAAAATTGGATGTGCCAGGTGGAATTTACGGTAACTTCCGCACAAATTGATGATTTTTGGCCTTTCTAGAAGATCTCACTTGTATAGTGTGCCCGCACAAAATAATTATATAAAATTATGTAACTTGCAGAAATACTACAGACTGTCCACGATGCAATGCAACCATTCCCTCAGATTTGGATACTCTAGGAATAAGTTATGATTGTTTTACCTGGAAATCCTTCTTGAGACTAGTCAATATGACGGATTAAGATGCCTATCTTACACAGGGTGTATCTGGAATTTAGGATGACCCAAGAGCTAAATTTTTTACCACAGATACCTTACTAATTTATTTAAATAGCCTCTAGAGTTCAGGGTCTGAAACGTTACAAAAAAAATTTATAGCAGAAAATTCCCGAATGACTCAGTTCAGGATGATTCCAGAACCCTATCATTACAGGTTGTATCTCCGAAAGTATAAGGCCTCAGGAGATGAATTTTGAGACCAAGCCACAGCTATCTATCTAATAAGCATCCTCCAAACCATTCCTTTTGAAACATTGTAGAAAATAGTTATAGAAAAATTTGAAGGTGTCTTAGATGTAGCAAACCCCCAAACAGGCTCTGATACCATATGTGGAACCAAATATCAATGAATGAAAACCTCCAGAAAAGTACTCAACGCCTTGAAAAGAGATAATTTTAGATGATAATCCTCTTCAGGGGGAAACCTCCCTTTAACCCACTTAAATGTTCAAGTACAAGATGATTCAAAATAAAAAGGTAATGCTCTTAGGCATATATGAGGAGCTAGGAGGATATAATTACAACTAATGGCTGAGTCGGCATAAATAAAATAACATTACTAATATAATATTCCCCATTTAAGGGGTAATGAGACAATATTAGGTCTTAACATGAAGGGGTAAGATATATGTTGCCGCTGCCTTGAAAAAGAGATAATTTTAGATAATAATCCTCTTCAAGGGGGAACCTCCTTTTAACCCACTTAAATGTTCAAGTACAAGATGATTCAAAATAAAAATGTCTCCTTGGTATATATAGGAGACTAGGAGGTATAATTACAAATAATGGCCTAAAGTCGACATAAATAAAATAACATTACTAATATAATATTCCCCAATTAAGGGGTAATGAGCCAATATTAGGTCTTAACATGAAGGGGTAAGATATATGTTGCCGCTAATCCTGAACAAGATTTGGTTGATCAAAACATAATTAAAATCAAGAGGCAGGTCAAACAAAAAATGCAAAGGGTTCAAGATCTAGATTTCAAGAACAAAAGGAACGATCAACTTCTTTCCAGGATGACCAGGAATTAACATCAGAACCACGGAAATCCTATCCCCACCATTGATATTGAAGACCCAATATCCGTTGACAATACCAGTTCTAATCCTGCTAAAATAGATTCACATCGATAGGATTTTGTGTCTAATTTGCCTCCATTTTTAAAGGAGCAAGAGGGATTTTCAGGTATTCAGTATGACTTGAAATTTTTTATGGGGCAGGATAAAATATTAAACTCGGATCAAACTCATCCGCTACTAAATCTAGAACATGTATATTGTGAAGGTTGTTTCAATTGGATCCAGAGATATTACCAAGACATCCCTTATCTACAAGCTCAAATAAATGAAGTTATGGCTCGAAATTTAGCTTTGGAAAAGGAAATTGAGGATCTGAGAGCTAACATCCGATCAAATTCGCCTAGGGCCAACAAACGTTTAAGGAGGTCAGGGGATTTTATCATAAAAAATTCCACCAATTTCAATGTTGTTGTCAAATTGGAATTGTCTCATGTTTCCTTTTCAAAGTTTTAATTGGTAAATATTCTTCTTGGAATTCACGTTTGGATTGTTAAATGATAACTGAATTTGTTTTTATTTGGTTCTATTTAGACTAGCTATATAATCATAGATTATGTAGCTTGTCTTATAATTTATTTAGTTGATTTTTTTCTAATTCAGATTTCGTTTTTTTTTCTCAGGTGTACAACAGATCAATGTGCAATGGTTGAAGGAACGAATTAATAGTTGGAAACACAACAAATTTGTAATTTCATTTTTGAGAAATAGTTTCAAGGATATTTGAATGATGTAACTATTTTGAATAGTTGTCTCAACAGACCTATCTTTGTGGTTAATTTTTAGTAAATTCTTTATTAAAATAGATCTGTCTCTATCTTGTATGATATGAGAAACAAACTATGAATATGGTTTAAATAGTAGTGCTTGCCCAGGAATAAGGGAAATTATTTTTGGACCTGATGATGGACTTATCATTTTGAAAATATATGGGATGCAGTTTACTCTTTGGCTGTATTCCTTCTGTAGAATGTACAATGTGAATATTGGCTCTCATATAATTTTTGGACATGAAAAACTTATCTGTATTGAATTAGCTTTATACTGCTATATATATGAGTTTTCATGTTGTGTTTACTTCTTACATGGTTCATCGTCCACTGGTTCTTTTGATATATGTGACTAATCGTTTGTCCATACATTTTGAGTTTACATCGAATGTTGGATTGTTGATAATACCATTTGCCGGTGATTGAAGTTGATTTCATTTTCAGATTTTGGACAATCTAAAGTCACATGAGTGAAAATATATTTGTCTTTTTGTTATCATAGATTTTCTTTCGAAATATAAAGAATTTCCTTGAGTTTCTTCAATAAATATCATTCTTTCTTATTTTCATAGATTTATACTTGACAACAGGTTAAGTTGAGCTTATATCTTGCAGAAAGACTAATATAGCTTAGTACCTTTTCCTTTATTGCTGATCAACAACAGGTTAGTTAGTTTTCTTTCTATTTGATTTGTTACTTTAAGAATGAATAACGATTACATCATTCAAACTTTGATGCTTTGTTCATTATAGCTACATCATTTCCGAATCTTTTTCATTCATTTTTTGTTGTTTGTTATTTATAGTGAAAAAACAATCCTCTCTAATTTTACATCTTATTTAAACTTTGATAGATTAGTTCAAACCATCATTTTCACAAGGATTGATTTAAACCTTGTACTCTGTATATATCTATTGTATATAATACTACTATTATTTAAGTAATCATATTAGTGTGTTAATTGATAAGATTATACATTTAGTTAGTTTTACCTCTTTTAATTATTTTAGAATCCTAGTTGGCTAACGAAGCCATAAAACCCGCCAGGGTAGATTATTCGAAATGGCTTGGGTTAAATAGACAACCTAGAAAAATATCTTCCCTTCTTGTTGATGGTGTGTCATATATGCATGCCAACATATATAAAATCCTAACGGAGCTACCAATACTAACCAAAGCTAGCATACACACGAACAAGTACTCTAACAACCCATCCTTACAAACCTCCAGGATATGTCCAGGGGTGATCAGTCCCCTAGGATATAAAATCCTAATTGAGCTACCTGCTATTGGTTAGGATACCATAGTATCATAAACACTACTCCCCCTTTCAATGGAGGTCCTTTCAGACTATACCAAGCTTGTCTCAAAAGTGATTAAAACTTACATGAGACAGAGTCTTGGTCAACACATCAACAACCTGTTCATCTGTGCCAACATAATGGAGCTTTATGGCTCCTCTCTGCAACATATCACGAATGAAGTGATACCAGATCTCTATGTTCTTCGACTCATCATGGAACACATCATCTCTATATAACTTTGGTTATCACATAGGATCACAGTGGCTTCCATATCTAGATCTGATAGATCTGTCAACAACATCCGAAGCCATATGGCTTCACATTTGGCGGAACATGCAATAATGTATTCCACTTCTGCAGTGCTCAGAGAAATGTTGAATTTCTCCCTACACTGCCATGAAGTCATGGATGACCCCAGACTAAAAAAACATCATTGAGTGCTCTTTCTATCATAAACACTTCCATCTCAATCTGAATCAGTATATCCATACAATCTGAAGTCATGATCTCCATTATAATTGAGACCAAAATCCAACGTACCCTTAAGTTATCTCATCACATGTTTTTCATCATCAAGGTGAACACGTATAGGTTCTACCTGATACTGTCTCAAAGTTGTTTCACAAAAAAACATATATCTGGTCTGGTATTTTTCAGATACATCAACAAACCAATAATAATTTGTCTGTATAGAGTATCATCAACCAATTCTGATGAGGTATCTACAAGGAGTTTCGACTTTGTTTCCATGGGTATGTTCATGGATTTATACTTCAACATATCAAACCTCTTTAGTATTTCTACTGCATGATTCCCTTGGTTAAGGGAGATCTTCTATGGACTTTTTCAAACTTCAAGACCTAAGAGATAAAGCATTAGGTCTTTCATCAAACTCTGTAGCGATCTTCTTCTGCAATCTGTGATGATCTTTTCTTCATCTTTTCAAGAATACATCATCTACATATAGTAGTAACATCATTGGATCATCATTCCTAACCTTGAGGTAAAGGTTAGAATCAAATTTTAATCTTGGTAAATCCCAAGCTCGTTAGGAAACTGCCAATTCTTCCATATCAAGATCTAGGATCTTGCTTCAACCTGTACAGATCCTTCTTCAACCTATACAGATCCTTATTCAACCTGTAGACTTGAGTCTTTCTATATTCAACTTCAAACTGATTTTTCACATTACATTGTACCAATCTGGTACACTTGCTCAGTTGCAACTTAATCTGCACAATCATGTGCTAGCTCTATGGGCTTTCTGCAAAGCACTATTTGTCTCGGTTCCTGAGAGTATGTCCTCTCCTCTTTATGAAATTGTTCCTTCTGGAACTAGGACTCTACACTTGCATATGCTCTGAAGCTGAGAATGGTTGCTCCATTCTTACTATATCTGCTGAAATTTGAGAGTAACTCCTCTACTTAATCATGAAAAAAACTTCATCCAAAACTGAGAATGGCTCAATACATGATACTTAAGGTAGCTCTTCTTATTTCATGGAGGTAAATATATATTTTATTGTAGTCATGTATCGATCACCCAACTAATGTACTACACCAACTTCCACTCAATTTTAAATATGGGGATTTCTCCCCCTACATCTCATACTATATATGAATGATGGTTGTTCTAGTTGTCTTCATGAATATTGGAACTATTTCTTCAATTACTGAAGTAAGTGTCTCTTCATAGTATTCTCCCTCTTGCTGGGAGAATCCTCTAGAAACATACGAGGATTTGTACATATGAAACATTCTTGATATGTTTAGATCAATCTTGGAAGTCAATACTGACTTCTCTTCTAGTCTCATAGAAGAATCCATATCCTAGTCTTTCTAACTGGCTTCATTCTCTGTCACTGAAACAAGGGAATATTCCTAGGAGATTTCATATCTCCTAGAAGTTTATGAAGCTACGATATAG
>SNQJ01S0042824.1:0-38361 GCA_010110895.2 Picea sitchensis
ATCTAGAAAATGTTTCCTATGGGGTGTGGCATGAAATGAATCTCTTGAATCTACTACCCAAGACTCAGAAATATTATCTATAGAAAGAATCAAAGCATCTTGTAACACATCACCTGTTACATTTGCTTCCTGATTTCTCTCCTATTGTCCATCTCTTTGTTTCTTTGGAGATCTGCAGTCTTTCTTCAGATGTCCTTTCTTCCCACAATTCCAAAACTCTATCTTTCCAAGTCTGGATTTGGATCTACCCTTCCTAGAATTTCCGCAGTTTCCTGATCCCTTTCCTCTATTCTTTTGTCTTCCCCTGTTCTCCATGTTCAACGCATTTCCTGATGTCTCACCTGTGATTTTTCGTCGCATTTCCTCACTAAGGATAACACCGACAACATCATCAAATTTTAAAGTATTTGAACTAGAGACAGAGTTACTTACATCCATGACCAAGCCATTCCAACTTTCTGGCGATGAGCACAAGATTAGAAGAGCCCTAATCTCATCATCAAAGTCCAATTTTACATAACTTAGTTGATTAGTAACCGTATTAAATTCATTTAAATGATCTGTAACAGACCCACCTTCTGACATCTTCATATTAAATAATCTCTTCATTAGAAATACCTTATTCGATGCCGAGGATTTTTCATACAATTTGGCCAACACATCCATCAAACCCTTGGTTGTCTTTTGTTTCAAAAATTTTAAATCCACCGATGCTTCCAGGCTCAGCCGTATCATTCCTAGAACCTTTCTGTCAAGAATCTCCCATTCTACATCCTTCATGATCGTCGGCTTCTTTGCTACTCCGCTCAATAGTAGGAATGGATCCTTCTGATATAAATAGTCTTCCATCTGCCTCTTCCATAACTGGTAGTTTTGGCCGTTAAATTTATCAACCCTAAACTTTCCATTTTCCGACATTTCTCCCACTTGAACCAGGAACCCTCTTTTCCTGCGAGTTACCTTACGCTCTAATACCAGTTGTTAGAAAAACAGGACCGCGGAGCAATAAAATAAAACAAATGCAGAAAAAAAACATAGAAGACACACAATACAAGAGAGACACAGATTTACGTGGTTCACCCAATGTGGGCTACGTCCACCAGAGAAATCGCCAGGTCCTTCCTTTATTATTATCCAACAAATGAAGGGATACAACCTACAGCAAAACCCGCTGTAACTTCCTCTTCTTTCTCTCCTAGTCTCCTCTCTCAGAATACAATATTCACTATCAACCATAGCCGTGATACATTTCCCTCATAAAAGAGGGTTTCCTTCTAGGGAAAAAAACCCTAACATAATCTCTACCGTTAGATCTATGACCTTATAATGAACGATCCAGATTTACAATGAAATTACAATATACTTTTACAAGGCAATTTTTGCTTCAGGGTCTTCACCCATGAACCCCCATCAGGGGACGCTGCCCCCAAACCCCTGCTGGGGGACCGCTTGCCCCCAGACCCCCCAGCCAGAGGGATATCCCCCCTGGACCCCGCAGAAGGGGTACCCCCCCTCTGCACTCCCCCGTGTGGAAGAGTGTACATACTTATGGGGTGTAAATACTTCATGGGGTATAAACACGGCTGGAAGCAAGGACCTCTGAATCAGGAAGATAATCAGGCTCCACAACCAACAGAGTGCAAGATTTTGGTCTGGTTGAAACTTCTACCACTGATTTTTCGGCACCCACCATCATACCAATTTATCCTTATGAGTGCCAGACCGTGTTGAACGCAGCAATCGAAACAAATGTTGTTACTCCTTCTGGGAATTCTTCAATTCCCACTACGGTTGTCACCACATGAGAGTTATCACCTCCTAACCCACCGTCATTGGTCCAAGACACCATGGTCTCAACCACCTTTACATCGCATAGTGGTCCGATCCCATCTTTGGCGGCAGCCACAACCCCTTTCACATCAAGTGCGATAGGCCCTGCGTTCTCATATGGGATGCCTAGTTCGGGTACAAGTCTTGTACTTTCCTACTCCACTTTATAGACTTCAGGTCTGGGGGCAGGGAGCTCTAGTGCTCCTCTACAAGGTCACATGGGGGGCACTCCTTCTCCTTTTAACACTTTCCCTTACGGAGGAGGTCATATACCTCCTTCGTCCCCTTCACTCAGTGGCTCGCATCAGCAATCCGTCGAGCAACCTGCACACCATAGTTTATTTGGAGCGGGGAGTCAAGGACCACCTTCGCATAATATGCTAGTAGGCTTGACACTATTTTCTTTGATCGAAACATTCGGTAACAACACCTTCTCGTTAGCCGCCTTCCCAACTGGGGGCAATCCCAGTTTTGGACAACCTATTCCTATGCAAGGTATTATTCCTAGATAGGGGGAAAACCTAAGAACTTCTTTTGCATCAGGGCCTTGGAATTCTTGGCAGGGATTCGTTCCCTCATCCGGAATGTCAATCTGGGGTAATTCTTTCCACAATCAATGGAACCCTGGACAAAATACTATGCCTATCCCCAGGGGACCGACATGGGGAAACCCTTCCCAAAGTCCTTTGAATGTAATGCATGCCCAACCATCTATGTCCTATTTTGGAAATTAGCCAATGATGTCTCCACATACAAAAAATCCATATGCTAGCCAGGGCCATGGATTCTACCATAATACGGGCCAGCAACCGAACTTTTCCTGGCAACTTGGTGCCAGTCAAACTCCAGGCCCCTTTTTCCGAGGTTATCACCAACAACCCAAACTACCCTTCCTAGCAACTTTGCACTTGCCATATTTGACAAGGTTGTTGAATGACCCTATCTGTCACGATCCGTGTTGGCCTCCTATGCCGGCAAAGTTGCCTTCGGACATCCCAAAGTTTGAAGCCAATCCTAACGAAGATCTAGGAGATCATGTGACTACCTTCCATCTTTTGTGCTCATCTAATTTTTTGAAATATGACTCCGTACAGTTGCGATTGTTTCAACATACTCTCATTGGGAGTGTTACGAAATGGTACATTGAGCTCGATCGCTCAAGATACTCCTCCTTCAATGAACTGGCGATGGCTTTCCTAAACCATTTCCAGTTACCTGTGAGATATGACACTGGCACAAAGCTGCTTGCCAATTTTGAACAGATAGTAGCAGACCATATCTTTGATCACATCCAAGAATAGAGATGCCAGAAGAGTTTAATTAAGATGTCAGTCCCACCAACATTCCTGCTTGAGTGGTTCCTTAAGTATTTGGTCTCGCAGTTATCCAAAGACGTCGCGACGTTGGGAGTATTCTCTGAAGAATATGCCATCATGAGAACTCAACAATTTGAGATCATCTATTGTTGGTCCAGTTTATTATACAACATCTTCCCAGATGCACCACGCTCAATACTTGATAAAACTAGACAGAGAGATGGACCACATGCCGATGGTATTGTTGGTTCATCACAAACAAAGCCCGCTGAGAAAATGATGAAGCGGTTGTCTATACAACACACAACGACCAGCCAAACTACTACTTTGGCTGCTCCCCCTACCAAAACGTCGGAGGTACACACAGTGTAATCGACTAACCTAAAGGCCACCCAATAGCCTGAAGGAAAGAAAAAAAAATGAAAGAAGGGTAAGGGGGATAAAAAACCTACCGATAATGCTGGCGGGGACAACACTGAGAAACAAAAGGCGAGGTATCCATGCAACTTGTGCACAGAAGACCACCTGACCCATCTATGTCCTCGGCTTGCAAAATCCCAAAAGTTTATGATGCAACAACCTGCTGTGTTGACCAATCCATTTCAACATGGGAAAAATCTAACCCAAGCCTCTGCAAGCACGGAAGGGGGCAGCCAAGAACCCTCTCTGCCTGTGAACAACCCCGCATCCGCGAATGTATATATGGTGAGGGGTGATGCTTTTATATCAACTAGAGTTCATGACTATAGTAAACCAAGCACTTATGAGAAGGGTAAAGAAGATGAACTCCCATCTCTTCCTCTACAGATTGAGAATACGTTGGGCAAAATAATGACACGTATTCCCAAAGGCACATTCAAAAAAGCTTCTCATAACCCAAACTCAAGGGCTGCCTAGAACTACTCTGTGGTGGAAGGTTTATCACAAACCCCTTGTGCGATGTCTGCTTTGGAGGTTCTCCAAAGCTGCCCTTCCCAGAGGAAAGCCTTGTTAACCTCTTTAGGATCTACCGAGACTTGTAATTCGGGTACAATCATGTTGAATACAACAGACTTAAAACCTCATTTGCCTTACCACATATCATTTCAGATAGTAGTGGCTTATCCCATGAAAAATTTTACTCGAAATATATTTCGCATGGTGGTTGAAGAGGGAACCTCGACATGCGTTATGTCGTTGACATGTTGGAAGGCCGTTGGCCATCCCATTTTGTCTCCATCACCTACTCTCCTCATTGCTTTCGACGGTCATTCGTTTCGACCACATGGTATCGTTACTTCTTTCCCTGTGCAGTTAGGATGGAAGACCGTGTGTGTCGAAGTAGAGGTAGTTGATGCTCCCCTCGACTATAACCTCTTGTTAGGAAGGATTTGGACTTATGCCATGCAATCTGTGGTTGCTACCATTTTCTGGGTCTTGTTGTTTCCACACGAGGGTCGGATAGTGACCATCGAAAATTTGTCTTTCTCCAAACTGACCCTGCATTGGGGGCATCCACGATCCCGATGATTGATAATCCTCAACCAGGGGTCATCAACGTAGGGGTTGGTTTGTTCCCATCTTTGATGGGTAACTTTGATTACCCACCCACTCAAGGCAATATCAAGTTTATATCCAATCACCATAAGGTTGATATTTTTCAAGTTTCATCATTCCGCACGACTTACTTCGACGATCCATGGATACTTCCTTCCCCATCGACCACGATGAATGGGACAGGGAACCCGGGCATGTCCATTCCCTTGTCCACAACTGAAGTAGTGTACTCTTTAGTCCAACAAACTTCAGCCCACACTGATCCAGCTCCTGCACAAGAATTCGATCCACTTCTAGAGCCTATTTGGGCTCAGGGTTCTCTCGCTCACACGGATTCGTTAGACTTAGTATTGCCCTATGATGAAGCAATAATTGAAGCAATGACTAGTCCGGATAAAACCTGGGAAGATATTCATCACAGATCATACTTCCTCCCAGAGTTAAGCCGAATTTAAGTGGGAGAATTCACCGTGACTATGACGGGAGATCGGTCTTGACCTATTAATCCCTTAGCTACACATGAGGTTTATGCTGAGGGTAATATGGAAACTATCATTGAAACCTTACCAATCAATATCTCCTGAAATCTTGGCATCGTGGAGAATGTCTTCGTTGGATCTGACTTCTCCCTCAGAGAGATTCAAATCTGCACTGATCTTTTTAAAGAATTCCGCGACGTTTTTTCCTGGTCTTACGAGGAAATGTCAGGCATCAATCCAAAAATAGTTGAACATGAAATCACAACGTATCTAGATGCCAAGACTTTCTGAAAGAAGCTTCATCCATTTAACCCCAAGAAAGAAACAACCATTAAGGTTGAGGTTGAGAAATTGCTAAAAGCCAGGTTTATCTATCCTATTCATTTGACCCAATGGGTGTCAAATCTCGTGCTGGTCAATAAAAAAAAGGGACAATTCGTGTATGTACCGACTTTCATGATTTGAACAAGACATGTCCCAAAGGTAATTTTCACACACCTTTCATCGACCAGATCATTGATGAATGTGTGGGTTGCGAAGCCTTTTCTTTCATGGACAATTTTTCGGGATATAATCAAATACAAATCAAACCCGAAGACCAACACAAAATGACATTCATCTGTCCATGGGGTACATTCGTGTATCGTAAGATGCCTTTTGGTCTTAAAAATGTTGGAGCCACCTTTTAGCAGGCCATATCTTTTGCTTTCCATGACCTCAAGCATATATTCGAGGCCTATTTAGATGATTTAGCATCTTGATATCGCAAGAGAATGGATCATCCCACACACCTCCGACTTATCTTCGAACTTTGTCACTACTTTTGGATTCGCTTGAATCCAAACAAGTGCAACTTCTGCATAACGTCAGGATGATTTTTAGGTTTCATAGTGTCAATAACACGGATCATGGTCGATCCTCTCAAGGTTGAGGCAATAATTCAGTTTCCCCCCCCACGCACAATCCTTCAACTTCAGAGTCTACAGGGCAAGGCGAATTTTTTAAGACGCTTTATCACTAACTATGCCGAGATCACCAGGGGATTTATGCGCTTACTTAAAAAAGATGTTCCTTTTCATTGGGATGATGTCGCTCAATGCTCTTTTGCTGCATTGAAACATGCACTCACAACTGCCCCTCTGCTCCGGCCACCTAACTATAACAAGGATTTCTTATTATATCTGGCTGCAGCAAAGTCAACCAATGGCATGGTCTTAGTTCAGGAAGATGACTTGTTCTCAGAATATGTCATCTATTACCCGAGCCAAGGCCTCGTAGGACCGGAACTCAATTATTCTCATATCAAAAAAATTGTGTTGGCAGTAGTCCATGCTGTGCAATGGTTCCATCATTATGTTCTGTTCCGCAAGACCAACGTCATTGCCATCGTGAATCCATTTCAGTACATGTTGACACGACGAGTAATAGGTAGAAAATTCATTAGATGGATAGTCATACTCTAGAAGTTTGACTTAGATTTCATTTCCATGAAATCCAAAAAGTCACTGGTCTTCGCAAAACTTATTTCGGAACTTCTGGTTGAGTCAGGTAATCTTGTGCCTGAAGAGTCACCTATCAAAGGAGATATGTTTTTGATCACCTCTTTGGATCCCTGGTAAGAAGATATACTTATCTATCTCCAGAATTTGAAGTGCCCCACCACTGCTTCTCGTGATGAGCATCGACGCATATGCCATCAGGCTAAGAATTATCTCATACTCGATGATACATTGTATTGGAGAGGTGTAGACTGCATCCTATGTCAATGTCTCACTCATGGAGAAGTGGTTATCGTGCTTAATGATTTCCATATCAGAGCTTGTGGCGGTCACTTGTCTGGGTTGGAAACAACCCAAAATATTCTATGCATAGGTTACTTCTGGCCAACACTTATCAAATATTGTATCGAATCAGTCAAGAAGTGTCACCCATGCCAAATCTTCTCTCAGAAGATGAGGGAACATCCCGCTCCCATGTTTCCTATCATCACAGTTGGTCCCTTCACTAAGTGGGGGTTTGATTACACTACATGAAACCCTCCTTCATCAAGGGGGCACCACTATATCATCGTAGTTGTAGACTACTTTACAAAGTGGGTTGAAGCTATGCCAATGTTTAAAGATGATGGAGAGACTACAACTCTCTTTTTATTCAACCAGATAATAGCAAGGTTCGGTGTCCCAAGGGAGATTGTCACTGACCATGGCAGTCACTTTCAAAACCAGATGATGACCAAGTTAACATCAAAGCTTGGGTTACGGAAGGAACATTCATCACCTTACTACCCCCAAGAAAATGGTCAGGTGGAAGCTATGAACGAAACTCTTAAAACCATTCTACAATGAACGATCAACTCAGCCAAGTCAAATTGGCATTTGATGTTATACTCGGCATTATGGGATTACCGAACATCTGTTAAGACTGTAACCGGTTTCTCACCTTTCCAACTCATTTACGGGCTGGAGGCAGTCTTGCCTATCGAATGTCAGATCTCGTCTCTAAAGTTGGCAGTACAGTTATTGCCAGACACTTCTCCACTTGAAGAACAATTATTATACCTTGAGCAGCGTTGTGATGTGGCTCTGGCCAACAAGGCTCACAAACATAAGGTCAAGTGTCAGTATGATAGGTCTGTTTGTCCTCGGATTTTTTTTGAAGGTGACCTTGTCTTGGTCTATGACCAAGATAAGGACCCCCTGGGGGCAGGAAAATTCAAACCCATGTGGTTCAGACCTTTCATCATAAAAGAGGTTTTAAAAAAGGGTGCTTATTGTGTAGTTGACTTTGAAGGGAATTCTTTGGTGGAGCCTAGAAATGGGCTCTACCTAAAGAAGTATTACTCATAGGCAGGTCACTGTGAGTAACTTTTTGTAACATATGTATAGTCTTTGTACTATTACTTTTTAGTTTCTTTTAGTGTTATGGACGTGTCATTGATGTTATCTTTTGTCACTATGGCAGATGTCAAGTGATTCCGAGGTGTTCATTGGGTATGCAGACGGTGCTAGTCAGCACACTCGAAGGCTTTCCTCCACAGCTTGGGTAATCTTTACATCTCAAGGTCAGTTATTATCTTCCAGAGGTATATGCTTAGGTGACACCAAAAATAATGTTGCCGAGTATAGTGCATTTATTGAGTTTCTTCGTGACGCTTTGTCATTGGGTATCTCCCATCTCTGGGTCTATCTCGATGCTCAGCTGGTTGTGTCTCAGTTAAACAGAGTATACCGGGTTCATGATCCAACTTTACACTAACGATTCCTTAGGGTATGTCTCTTAGAATGAAACTTTGATTATATTACATATTTTCATGTTCCTAGGAGATTAAACCAAGTTACAAATACTCTAGCTAATCAAATTTTAGATTGGCATCTTTCCCACATATGAAAGAACATTCACATAAACATGTAAATACATTTTTTGCACACATGATCCATAAGACACAAAAGACCAAAAAAACCATATATAATATCATAAAGTAACCAGAGTACATCGATGGACGCAAGCGCCTCAAAAATAGGACCAATAACGAGTCACAGGACTTATGCCCTCAAAAATATATACAAGTAGTGCTCGTGGCATGTAAAAATGTCTAGATAAAGTCAAGGCCTGTGGGCCTTGTTATACTAATCCACAACGTTGTCTAAACACTGAAACAAACAGACCCACGTCCGTGGTGCCCCCACTACATGAGGCTGCATCGATGGTGGCAGGTCCTCAATCTCTGCCATCGGGACTGTGCGAGTGAGCATAGTAAAGTTTCGCTCGAATCGTCTCAATACCCTCTCTGCCTCCCTGGCTAGAAGATCTCCTACTACTGTTGGTCCCCCTATGGTGGAAGGAGCGTCCCTTGGCCGAGGGAAATGCCTGTTCCTCGCATAGTTAGTGGGTCGCACTAGTCCCACATCTGCACACAATTAACACATATCCGTCAAATACTCTGGTATAACAAAAAAAAAAAAATGATATATATAACGAAAACAACATAAAAATTACATATGTTTAACAAAAAAAGACTACAAAGGTGGAGACTTACCCATCTCCCCTTGATCCTCACCAGGAGGTACTGGTATCTTAGGGTCTCTCAAGAAATCAATCTCGGCATAGGGGTAATCCTCTATAACCGGGATCTGTTGTGACAACCATGCGAAGAAGTCATCATCGAAGGACTCATTGGTCCTTCTTCCACCCTGTCACAATAGTAATACTGCCCATCTACACACAGTAGGAAGAGAGGCCTAATGTCCTCGTACCACTACTTGAGGACTAAAACTTGAAACTCTCTCAAAAAATAACGAACACAGAATGGTCCCGAACTCGAAGTTCCTATGTGTCCACAAATGACAATTTATCAACTGCCTTTTCATACACTCAAGCAATGTGGTACTCCAATCAAAAACTTGTGCATTTAAGCACTAGACTACATAGTTCATCTGTGCACGGGACACCTGATGTAGAGCTACAGAACTAGTAATTTTCCCAATAAGCAATACTATCGCATGTAGCGATAAGTCGGTGATCTTGCTTATGGGCACTTGTGTGCTCGGGCGGTCTGTATCATCTTCACAATATAGACCTATCAATTCCACTATGTTATGCGGCCACGAAGGAAAAGTCCGGAAGTTGACTAGTTCCCCTCTCCTGGAGAGGCAGTCAAAAAGTAAATGTCCTCGACCGTGGGCACCAGTGACTGCCCCTCTAACATGAATGCCTCTGTATCCGGATGCCAGTAGTCAACCAAGGCATTCAGTAGCCTAGGTTGTGCCCGCATAAAAGGACATAGGAAAAACTTGAGTAACCCACATTGCATCAAAGTCGCCACAACATTGGGGTCTTCCCCAACCAACTCACTCACCTCTTCATGCTCTCTTTCTCTCCAGTGGACATACATCCTGCAAAACACCAAGGTTCAGAAGGGTTAACCCTTGCCTTTTATGCCTTTTTCATTCAATAAAGGCATCCATGCGGGCTGTAATAATGACAGTCACGTGTACACATGTGTAGAGTTTACTCTGCCTGAATGTACACGCGTCCTATCCTGAGACAACCCACGTGGACCTAAGGCCAACCTTTTAAAGGTCGACGCCCCCCTAAAAAATGAAACCCAATGCAAAAATAAAGACTTAAAATGAAAGATAAGAGAGTTTGTACTTAAGTCATCCAGATAGAAGTTCGTCTCATCCATTGTAGCTCTCAGAATCACCACTTTTGACAAAGAGGGTCTTTTGGCTCCAGAGTCAATTTCTAAATCAGCAATAGTGATAATGAGCTGCCAGCGTCTATTTATAGACTTTTTGGCCTCTTTTTGTCATTTTTTTGGCCTCCCTTAAACAAAAAACCATTTAGAGTGATTCAAGAGTTGCATGGGAGGGATATGATCGAGTATTGGGATAATTTTTTATGAGTTTTGGGTAATTTTCGACAGTTTGTGGAAATTTTTTTCGAGGATCAACTTGAACATATAGGTTAGGTTTCTACCCTAACTTTTGTATCTTGTTGTCTTTTTTCTTTTCCATAGGATCGATCCCATCAGGTTGTGACACAGAACCATCATAGCTGCTTTAGAAGTGTCAGAACTTGGTGGTAGAGCTTACTAAAACATGGATTCCCTAGGTAGATCCTAGTTGCATTATGGTATCCATGCTGTCTCTAAAACACTATAGGCTCGGGAGTCCTTGTAGTTTTTATTGAATATGAGTTTGAGCCTCATTTGCATGATCTTTTTTCACTCTTGACCTCACCCTCAGGACTCCCAAAAAATAACGGGTCTTCTTTTTAGCCCTTTTTAGACCCTCTAAACATGAAAATATTGCCGAGCGATCTTGTGGCCTTTCACGCTCGTTAAAATGAAATTTGAAGTCATGTCTGTCCGGCGGTAGTTTACCCCTTTTTCGGTCCGGACGGTCAATTGTACGAGCAAAGGTATACTCTATGGAACTTCAGTTCTTTAGAAGAGTACTCTCAGGTATAATTTTACCCCTTTTTCGGGCCCAAGGGACTAAACTTACGAAAAAGGAACCCCCATGGAGTCCATAGTTAAGCTCTTTTCAGACTCCCTAAAATTGAAAAGATCGTCGAGTGACCTTATTCTTTGACACTCGTTAAATTGGTCCAGAAGAACACTTCTGATGGAGTCCATAGTTAAGCTTTTTTCAGACTCCTTAAAAATGAAAAAATGGTCAAGTGATCTTGTCCTTATCACACTTGTTAAAATGGTTTTGAATAGACGTCTTGTCGGTTCCAGTTTACCCCTTTTTTGAATCGACTAGACTATCTTCGAAAAAGGTACCCCAATAGAGTCTCCTTTTATGATTTTTCAGACTCTCTAAATATGAAAAACCACCGCGCTTACCTTCTCTGGGCTCGTTAAACTTACATCGAAGGACGTTACCATTGTGTGTTTTGTTAACCGCGTTTGCATACCTTATACGCCAGCCTTGTAGCCATTTTCTTCTGTGTCTTAACACCTTTGGCCCCCAGAGGATTTTTCCTAAGTATCATTATTCTGAACATCAGTCTTGTCCTTGTGCCTTGAACTTGTATGTTTGCAACATTTGTTCCTCCATTGTAACGTAACATTCCTTTATTCTTTTTTCCAAAATTATTGAAAAAGACAAAAAAAATCAAATATACCCCAAAAAGAGGAAGGGAAACGTATTTTCTTTATTGGCAGCATAATGAGTCGCCCTTGGATAAAGCACATTTGTTTGTTTGTTCATCAAACTATGGGATGTAGTACAACCTTAGGAAGCTGTTCTCACTACATAGAGTTGTGTCCTCCTCCGTTTGGTTATTCTTCCAAACATATGGAGAGTTTGTGTTGCCTCCTGCTTCGGAAACTTATGATTAATGCCATGCTGCCTAAGTCTCATCATATGTCATGCTGTTGTCCAAGGGAAGTTTCTACCAAGCCTGAGTTAGCTTCTCTGCAATTTGTCTCTTTCCCTCATACTCATCCATCCTAAATGTCCAATCAAGTCCTTGTTTAAAATCAATGAAGCCTTCAGTCTGATCATCAAGATTATCTAGTTCATGACCGACAAGTCGTCGAAGACATCGGGGCAGTGAAGTTGTAAACTCATATTACACTCCTACCTTTATCTTTTAAGATTTTGAAGTTGTTGCTCGAGCTCTGAAGATCTCATCTCCATCCATCATGCCGTATTAGCTTCTAGAAGATGGATACTCCATATGTGTATCTTTTTTATTTCGAAATGTAGCTCCGTTGTGTATTGTTCATGGCTACACTTTATATAGTTATTTGACATGGATCTACAGTGTATTTGATTGGTAGCCATGATTCTATTTTATCTCGAGCATGGGTATGCCCGCCTCGGTGTGACATTTGTTATTTTGTAGACAACACCTCCCGGTTCCTGGTCCCTGGGCTCACTTGTTCAGCACATCAGTAAAGATTGGTAATGTATTTCAGCCATCAGATGCTCTTCTGACCTCACACATTAGGGGGCATCTGTTATAACCCTAATTTGCACCATACATGCTTACCTGGCATCAAGCCATCTCAGATCCCTTCTTTGCCAAAGCACTGCTAAACAAAATCTTTAAAAAACCTCTTTTATAAGGGCCCACGCACCCTACTCCATTACTGCATGCGTGTACACACTAGCTAACCTAAAATAGCCTGCGTGGACCGAAAAAATCACAAAAAAAGGAAAGTTGCTGATGAAACACACAGCTTTGGGTGAGTTAACTGAAACTCCTGGCCATTCATGGCTGAGGGTTCATCCAAATACCTAGCTTCTTCTAGCCTATAAAAGAATGGTTAGGGGTCCCATTTGGAAGAGGAGAAATAGAGTAAAGAAACTCTTCCCAATTGCATATTCCCATTGTCCCAACCCTTTAGCCATCCTTGTGTAAGAAGAGATACAAAGCAAAGAAGTTGGAGGACATTTGAAGAGGAGCTCAGGATCAGGATTCGTGGAGTAGTGGCCGGTCTCGACATTGTAATTTGATTCATTAAAGTTAATAATAAAGAAATGATTTTCCTGTCCCACTATATGCATTCTTCATAGTTCAGTAAATATATGTTTGAATCTCTAACCCATTAGCCTATAGGTAAAATCCATGTGTAGTTTGTTGCTTTTTTTGTACGCAGGTCAATCTTGAGAGGATAGCTGCCAACAAGTGATCAAGCGTGAAGGAGGATCGACATCAAACATACGGAACAAGGTATGTTGGTCTAACCATGAATTTGCTAAAAAGAAATGGGGATTAAGTCTGGGGACGAAGGTAGAAAGTAGGTTTCTTTTGGTCATATCTGCATGCATAATATAACCCTATTTGCTAGTCTATAGGGCGATTTCCCACCACAACAGGGTTACTGCAACTTGTACTTTAAAAGTATTTATGAATCCCTTAATGTTTTAGTGAACAACTAAAACATTCTCATGACAATTTTTTTTCACTATAGTAGACATTGAGTTAATTAAAGTTAAGCATCTTGCAAAAGGGAAATCTAAAGACATTGAAGGTTATCAAGTTGACATTTTAAAGATTATAAGAGCTATTATTATTCTTGATATTCACAACTTTTTTAATATAATAGTTAGTGAAGTCTTTCCTAAGCCTTGGAAGGAAATACTGATTGTTCCTATTTTTAAAAGTGTTGAAGGATTCATTCAAAACTATAAGACTCTTATGATAATCCATCTTTTAGATAAGTTATATGGATTAATGTTAGAGAAGAATATTATCTCATGGGTTGAAATTCATGATAAGAGAGATAACGAGCAAGATGGTTTTTATACAACACACCTAATTATTCTTAGGATTATAACCAAGATTGTCAAAACAACAAGGTTAATATCCAATGAATTTCTTTGTTGGTCCTTTAGAAAATATTTTGACACAGGTTAATATCCAATGAATTGCTTTACAGACTTTAGAAAATATTTTGACACGGTCCTTAGAAATGGCCTATAGAATAGGCTAGAAGATATTGAGGTTCCTATTGGGTTGAAATTTATATTAATAAGGTTATATGAGAGGGTCATTTCCAAGTTTAGAAATAAATAGGGATGGCTAGATGATCCAAAAAGGATCTAGAGAAGGCTAAGAACAACTCAGAACTCGTACAGGCAACTCAGAACGCTCAGAATGACTTCAGCAGATAGCAAAAGGAAAAAAATTCAAAGTTCCCAAAACTAATTGAAAATGGCATGATCGTGAAGAGCGCGTCAAAATATGTCTAACGACGCAAATGACTCATCAAACGGAGTTACGAATCGAAAGATATAAGCAGTCAATGTTTTGGTCAACCTAGCCCAATCAACAGGGATGAGTCATCATCCGTACTGCTGACGTCAGCATTAGTATGAATGAAGTCAACGTCTATACAACATATGTGGCAAGTGCATAGGGTGACACATGTCATGATGAAGTCAACATGCCACGTGGTAGCACTAGAGGATGGCACATGTCACTCATTTTTGGACTTTTTAGGTCGACACATAGACCAATGAAAAATTGCCATGTGGCATCCATATAGGACACATGGCATCCGTACGATAGGTGGTAGGTTGACGTGTCATCTATACACAGGTGGCAGGTTGACTGTGCAAGTGAGGTGACATGGTCCAATGATTGGTTTCCATGTGGCCTAGTCATGGGTTGCCACATGGCAGCGTGCAAATGCACAATGACACCCCGTGAACGAATTTAATATATATATATATATATATATATATATATATATATTAAGAACCTCGCCAAATATGGCGGCGGTTCCACCAACTATATAACAACCTGCCAGATTTAGCATTCTACTAAATCGATGCTAGAACCTCCGCCATATGGTTTAACTATATGCCAAAAAAAGGGAGGCCTGTGGGATTCGACCCCGGGACCTCCGCTAACTAATGACTTAAAATAGATCCACTCGCTAGCGCGAAAAGCACCTTCATTTATTCCTAATCACCTAATTTTTGGTATAAGAAAGGGCCTTGGCTAGAGTTAGGAAAAAATGATAGGATAACCGAGCACGTCAGTATAGACTTTGTACTGTCTAGGGCTTGCTTTTCAAGATTTCTCAGTCATTAATTGCAGAGGCAGTGGCACGAAAATTGAGGCAGGGGTGTCTCTTGGGCCAAAAAGTGTCAGACTCGGATAGAGGCGTGAATACAATCATTTTTAGGTAAAATGACACCACAAACGCAGTGGTGGTGTTATTTTTATGATCTGAGAAAATATTATGTATCTTAACTCCATAATGAGGTATACTTATGTATTTTGCCCAATTCTTTTGTGGATTTAATAAAAAGGCTTACCCATTTGAAAGAAGGACCCAGAGACGTAGTCCACCAAGGACAAACTCCATTATCAAGTTCTTTGTGTTCATATTGCATGATTATGTCTCTTTCCTTTTGATCTTTTCCTTATTTATTTTGTACTTTAGTTTATGCTCATTTAATATGATTATTTAATAAGTCACCTGATGAAAATATCCCGAATCATGTTGGTATCAGAGCAGTCTTATTTGACTTGAATTTTTTAGTATGAATGATTACTAGGGCCAAGCATAAGTAAGGTGAAGGAACTCTTAAGACTTTCAATCCCAAAGTTGGCCATGCATATCGAAGGAAGAAGATGGAAGAAGATGATAAGCATGATGAACATGATAAAAACTTTCACATGGTCTTTTATCACATGTCAGAAATGGTCGAACGAATGTATGGAGATTACGAGAAGAGGATGAATAATAAAGGGAAGAAAAAGGAAGCACCACTAGATGATGATGCTTCGATAAACCAAGGGAATGGAGGATATCCTCTTAAGCCTCCATCTTCACCTTCAAGTTATAGTTCTTCATTCTCGTCACTCTCAACATTCTAACCATAAAGCCTCTTTTAAGAAACCATTATTAAAGCTTGATGTAAAGTTTTCTTTACCTATGTTTAATGGAGATGCTAATCCTGAAAATATAGATAATTAGATCTGATAGGTTGAAGTATATTTCCGTGTTCAACATATTGACAAAGAGGAAGTTAAAGTGCAACTAGCTTCTCTTCAGTTGGAAGGCACCGCTCTCATATGGTGGGAGAAAAAGCTACATGACAGAAGTAAGTGTGGTAATCTTCTTTCCTCGTGGTTGGAATTTAAATCAGAGATAAGGAAGAAATTCTATCCATTAGGGTATTTACATAAAGAAATGATGGAATGGAACACTTTGAGATAGAGTAAAGGTCAAACTATACAAAGTTTCATAGAAGAGTTTAGGAAGAAATCTAGTTCATTGAGCATTCCTTTGGATTCTTATGAAACTTTAATGAAGTATATTGGTGTACTTCATAGTTATATTCGTCACACTTTTCTCTTGTTTAACCCCACTAGTCTTGACAAAGTTTGTGTGCAAGCCACTCACCTTGAGAACAGGGGGAAACATGTTCAAGAAGATCCCACAAAGAAACCTTCCAATTTCCCACAAAATACTTTCAGGAAGTTCAAAAGGAAGGACAAGAAGACCACTACAGTAACAAGAGAAGGAGGAAAACCACATTGCACTCATTACAAGAAGAGCGGTCATGATGAAGAACACTGTTGGAAACTACATCCATAAAAGAAACTAAAACAGTTCAGTGGAAAGAGGAAGACAAACACTGTTGCTACAGTGCAACAAGATCTTGGTTCCGAATCAAGAGATGAAGGAAATATCACATCAGTGGGATTACAAGGTAAATATTCTCTTCATTCTAGTTCAAGTTCCAATGATGAATCTCATATTGATGAACGAAAGAGGAATGAGTTTTTTCATATGCGAGTTGTATCTAAACATACTAAGATAGTTACATTATTCGATCCGGGTTCCCAAGTAAAATTTATATCTGAATAACTTTTCAAGAAGATGGGTCTTGTAACAAAACCACATCCAAATCGTTACCCTCTTGGTTGGGTATGTGATAAAGAAAAAATTAATGTCACCAAACAATGTAAGGTTAGATTTGCTATTGCTTCAAAGTTGATTGATGAAGTATATTTGGATGTTGTACCACTCGATATATGTGGCATAGTGTTGGGGACTTCTTATCTTTATGATAGAAAAGCAGTCTTCTTTCGTCATGAGAAAAAATACCACCTTACTAAAGGGGGAGTGGAATATATTGTTAGAGCTCACAGCATGAGGGTAAAGACAACACTTGTTAGTGAAAGGAAAATGAAATGACTCATAACCACTAATAAGAGATATGTACTCATGGTCGTAAAAGAGAAAGATGTCGAGACATCCGATGGTTTTCAAGGGTGTGATCCATCTTATAAAAATGAATTAATTGATATTGTTTCTAAGTATGATGATATTTTTCAGGAACCATATGGATTACCTCCTAAGAGGGGAATCCAACATGAGATACATCTTCAATAGGATTATCCTCTTCCTAATGTGGGTATGTATAGGATGTCAGTTGTGGATATGACAGAGATCAAGAAGAAGGTACAAGGCTTATGGGATCAAGGGCTCATCAGGCCCAATTCATCTCCTTGTGGTTCTTTGATCATGATGGTTCCAAAGAAAGATGACACATGGAAATTGTGTGTCGATTACCGGGCCTTAAATAAAATCATGGTGAAGAATCGATACCCTCTTCCTCGCATAGATGATTTACTTGATCCGTTAAAGAATGTTGTTTATTTCACTAAGTTGGATTTGTTTAGTGGATATCATCAAATTAGGGTCACAGAATAGGATGCATGGAAGACTACCTTTAAAACAAAAAAGGATTGTTTGAATGGTTAGTTATGTCGTTTGGGCTTTGCAATGCTCTGACAACTTTCATCTGTGTGATGAATGACGTATTCAGGCCTTTCCTAGATGACTTTGTGATTGTATATTTAGACAAAATTCTCATTTTTAGTGGGAGTTGGGATGAACATGTAAGGCATGTAAAAAAAGTATTGGATGCTTTGCAAAGGGAAAATTTGTATGTAAAAATGTTGAAATGTGAATTTGGCAAGACTGCACGTGTATACTTAAGTCATACCATGGGAGGAGAACAATTGAAGATTGATCCTTCCAAGATTGATGTAATTGTAAAATGGCCCGAGCCAAAAAGTGTGACCAAGATCCAGAGCTTCTTGGGTTCAATCCAATATTGGAGAAGATTCATTCCCAACTTCTCCTTTATAGCATCTCCTTTGCATGCCTTAACTAGTGTGAAGAACACTTTTTAGTGGGAAGGAAAGAAACAAAAAACTTTCGACAATTTGAAGGAGAAGATCAATACCGCACCAGTATTAGCACTGTCGAATCTTCAATAGCCTTTTGAGATTGAGACAGATGTCAACGGATACGCCATGGGTGCAGTATTGATGCAATATCGTAAGCCTATCTGTTACCACTCTAAGACTTTTAACCAAGATATTGTTAACTATCCTACATATGATAAAGAGTTGTATGCATTAGTTCAAAGCGTAAAGAAATGGAAGAACTACTTCTTATGGAAGGAAACCATCATACATACAGATCACTAGCCCTTACAGTATCTTCAAGAATAGACCAAACTGCAACAATATCGACACTACATATGGATGGGTTTTCTACAAAAATTTCATTTGGTAATCAAGTACAAGAAGGGTACAAGTAACAAGGTATCCAATATGCTTTCTAGACCTCTTATTGCTGCTTCTATTATTTTGAAGAATACTTCTTTATCCCATGATAGCTATGTAGAACAATATGCCATCGATGAATATTTTAAAGAAGTATATGAGAAGCTAACCCATGGTGCACAGGTAGAGAACTATTGTCTGTAGGGAAAACTACTCTACCATCTTGGAAAGCTATGTATTCCTACAATTGAACGAGTCCATGTAATACGAGAAGCTCACACTTCTCTTGTGTTTGGGCATTTTGGGGTAGGAAAAACTATGGCTCATTTGCAAAGGTTTTGTTATTAGCCTCAGACGAAAGCAATTGTAACTAAATATGTAAAGGGGTGGGTGATGTGTTCTACTTGTAAGCCCACTAATATAAAATTGGGGCTTTAGTCACCACTTCCTATTCCATCCCATCCATGGGAAAGCATTTCCATGGATTTTGTAGGGGGTTTTCCAATGACCAAATGATCTAGAATTAGATTCAGGAGCCAAAATGGGTCCAGGAAGGCCTAAAAATCAAAGTGCTTAGAATGGGTTCAAAACAAATGTGTGTGTAGGCCTCGTTGATATGAACCCAAAACAACTTGAATGGGCTCAAACAGACACTGTATGCTAAAGATATCGCGGTCCACTCATTTTGTCAAACAGGCAAAAATTGATGGTTGTGCAGTCCGTACAGTGTTGACGTGGCAACAGATTGTACATGTCGTACAACCATACAATGATGTAGAAGGTATAGTGGCACTGACTGGGTGGGTGCATGTAGCACCCTGTTTCCCCCAATTTGTATTTAGTCATAAAATAGGATTACCATGCTAATGCATGAGGACAATGAAAATGTACTATTGTTCGGGTTGCCAATAACTGACTGTGGGGGTGAATAATTGAAAGTACTGGCCATGATATCACTAGAGTAATAACATGAAAACTATATGAGAGGGTTCATTATATCAAATAACCCCAAATTTCTCTTGATAAGGATGATAAACCTCCTTCAGATCCCAAGGAGAGAAACCAATTTATGAAGAGAGGACTAGTGGTTGAATTATCAACCACCCCTATGAATGGGAGCATGGTCTAGCTGCAGAGTGTCAGCCTGAAGTACCATAGAGACTTGTAGACCCAAGATTCCTTCTGAAAAAAGGAACGTGATAGGTCGGGAACCTTCCAGGAGAAGGAAGGTAAGATAGATACACACGTACAACCAGAAAGGAGACACTAGACGAGAGCACAAGCTCGTAAAGGAGATGCACAGAGCTCTCCAATGGGTAATGAATAGAAGGCCGCGAGATTGATGTTGAGTGAGCATCTGATAAACCTTGCTGAGTCCATAATGGAAAGGGAAAAGCTATGAAAGTTGTAGAGGAACGAACCCGAGAAGAAGCTGAATAGAGAAAGAATCCTTGAGAACTGTGAGAGTTCCCTGGTGATATCATGGCTTGGCATGGGGGTGGCTAGAGTGATAAGAATGAATGCCTCTAAGCCTATGGTAGGGTGGAAGGATAAACACCTGCAGTCAGTTAGTTGGCTACCACATTTAATAGATAAGTAATCACATATCTTGTGTATTGAAGTGGTACTGTGAGTTAAAGTTGGATATCCTATGAATGTTGCAGGGATGGTTATGTTTGCTTAATTATTTATACTGTGTTTCCTTCTTTTGTATATGCCTAAATGTGAAATTAGGAAAGTAGGAAATCATATGGATGGGATATGCTTTATACTCGTAAATGTTTGCATCCTGTGGTGGGTTAAGATAGAGTCACGAAGTGTTTGTCTATCGACGTTGGACACAATTTCATGTATGCATGTTGACCCACCTAGTCATTTTGAGTCCCCTGGAGGATGGAGTTTGTTAAGCTCAGGAGAGGTAATGTAGATATGCACCGGCTCTCTGCGAGGCAAGAAGATACCGAGAACTACTTAAGTTCTAGACTTTATGAAGGAGTGCAAGAGGTGTGAAGAAGACCCTTCTATTCGTTAAGTCCAAGAGAAAGAGTGCAAAAATCTTAAGTCCTTCATAATTGATGAAGCTCGAGAAGGATAGCGAGATTCAAGTATTGAAAGGGAATATCCTTTCGTTTGGAAGAAAAATGGATGAGATCCTTTCAAGAGGATCCAAGTTCTGTTGCAACTATTAGATTGGAAGAAGGAGCGCATGCATTAATGCCTCGACTCCTTTAGTATTCACTAGATCGCACATCAGGAGATTCGCACATTAGCGTGACTAAACTCCTAAAACCTGAAATTGCGACATGATATGGACCATAGATATAAGGATCTATCAGGACCTTCCTTGACCATCAGAATGGTGATATCGGGGATTCGCACATCGGGAGATTCATATGTTGGCATGACTAAACTCCCGAAACCCGAAGTTGCGATGTGCTCTGGATCGTTGGATCAAGGAAGGTCATGGACTATCGATCTGACATGAGTAGATTAATGCAAGAGTATGTGAGAATTCAAAATTCCCTAAGAACCAAGCTCATAAGAGATAAGCACCTTTCCAAAGCACAGATGAGGCTCAAGAGGAGAACTTGTCTCAAGTTCGTAAGCTCAGGAGGGAAAGTGGGAGTCGAGGCCCATACATCAGGGCTCACAGGAAGTAAATCGAAGGTTGATACCTTTGAAACATCTTAAATCTTCCCAGTCAGGAAAGAAAGTGAAAGCTCGAAAGGAGGAGCTACAATGATCGCTGGATTGATCACCATGAAATATTTGGACCGTCAGATCATAGTCCAGACAACGAGGAATGAGCGCAGAGGAGAACAGATCTCAACCATCCAATTTGAGCGCAAAAGAATCATGGTCACCCAATCAAGGTAAAGTGCACTAATGAAAATCCTTGAGGGTACACAAGAGGAACGGGGGTCCAAAGTCCCGAAATAATCAGAACATTCCATCCAGGAGGAGATGTGGTGATATATTAGCATTTCGCTGACTCGTGACTCAGAGAAGTCAAAGGGTGGAGTTGTGAGAATTTGTGAAATGCAAAATTGCGATTTGATCTGAGCTATTAGATTGTGGGGATTTGTGAGTTGTCGATCTAACGCTCACAAATATCGGGAAATCGGGAATCGGGAGAACAAAGGTGAACCAAGCTCAAAAGTTGTGAAATGTGAAATCACAACTTGATTTCAACCATCGATCGAAGAAATATCATGGACCGTAGATCTAGTCTTATCAGGAGTTCGCGGCTCAAGAAACCAAAAGTAAGAGTTCTGGGAACTCGTGAAACATAAAATCATGATTTGAGTTGAGTCGTTGGATCGAGGATATATTTGGGTCGTTGACTCATTTTGAGGGAAGGAAAAGCAAGTGAACTTTGTGAGACATGAAGTCACGAAACGCAAAATCACGATGCGCCTTTCAATTTGGCGACTGCTCATAGCCTTGGTCACATAAAGGGAGGGGCTTAACCAGGAGAGCTAGTCCCTAAATACACTGAAGCTTAAAGGTGTTAAGGAGAAAGCCGCAGGTTCCATATAACTTGCGCTTGAAGGGGAAAAGGGCCAGTTAAGTAGATTTGAGGTTATTCCCTGACTTCCATTGACTAAGATTAGAGACCATGGATGGAGGAATCAACTAATTGAGGAAAAATAATTTTTTTTATTTATGCCCCATCGTGGGTGTGTTACAAATTGGTATCAGAGCATCGTTACAACACTTGGCCTGCTTGGGCTCATGCACAAGTTGTATGAAAATATTCTTGAAGTACTTTGAGGAAGCCTATCATTTCTTTAGGAAATTATAGCTGATCCTACATGAGTGGGATTATGCTGAAGAACATTAATCTTTAAACTAAAATAGAAATGTGAAAAGATGGAAAGGATCCGTAGCAGTAATGTTTACTGCTTGATGAAGGGTTAAATTTAGTATAGGTGTATAATGCCTCATGAATAGAGGAATGAGTTTGGTGGCCATTCCCTGAAAAAGGAGAGCATGCACAGCTCTTGGGTTTCAAGTGGACTGAGAAATGAGCTTTGTTTCTAGATACATGAATTGTTGGACATGGTTTTTATAATCAAGCTGAAAAACAAAGCGGTAGAATTATGAAGTGATTGAGTGAGAAATAATGGCAACCTCCCTTTTCTTAGTGGATAGGAAACTAACCTGCCAAAGTTCTTATGGGAGGAGGAGAATGGCGTCTGTCCCTGACTGTGTGGAATAGAAGGAAAAACTCTAGATGTAACGGTGAAGACTAATCTTGACCTAAAGATACTCTAGATTTCTGAACTTGGTAAGTAGTCCAAATGGTATTAGACATTATTGTTAAAGTTAAAATAAAATGGTTGACTAAATGTTGATTCTGAATGTGGTAAGGGGAGTGTTGGGACATTTCTAGAATCCCAATGGGTCGGACTAACATCCAGTGGTGGATGGTAGCCATATGGATTTAATTGGAAGTTATTTTGGTTGATTTTGTTACCTTGGGCATGGTTATAATTTCCCATAATGTATTTATGAGTTGGGTAATGTTCCAAGGAGGTTGAGGCAAGAATGTTTTCTTGCTATATGTTACCGTATAAAAAGGGAACATGGTTATGACTATGTCGGATTCAACATCCATGTGGATGTCATGTGAATGTATACAAGCTCTCAACTGAGAGGGAAACTCAGTGTTGAGTGTTCCTATGAGGCTTGTCATAAGGATGGAAGCAATATCCTTCAAAGATGATATGAGAGTTTGAGATTCCCATGCGCATGCATGACATAGAAAGGGTGCAAGCAATGAGCTTGCATGATGAATATTTGGTTAGGTTTGTGTGTGTTTATGCTTGAGTGCATGGATTTAAATGCATTGTGAAGCTTCTTGATATGAAGCCTGATTTAATACCAGTTAGGTATGAATGATATTAAATGTACAAGCGATGCACATGTATGATGTAATATTATAGGTATACTCAAGGCACGAGGTGACTACCTAAATGAGTGAAATGTGAGGAAAACATTGCACTTGCCAAGATTGAATGAATACCATGGATGCATGGTTGACCCCATTCTAAAGAGTCATGAAAGTTATGTTTCAGATGATATCTTGGGGGGAATGTATTCCATTTCCTCAGGAAATACTAATATAAATAGATGAAAGAGTAAAAGAGAAAAGGTGCTCTGATTGTCATAATAGGAAGCAACTGATTATGCCTTTGAGAATCCCATGAGAATGATTGTGAGCAATCATAAGTTGACTGATTTTAAAGTAGGATTATGAATATGGCTAAGTACATCATGGATGTAAGATAACAAAAAATAGAATATGTATGGATACATAATTTGGGTACATGACAAAGATGCATGTTCATATTCCTTAAGGAATATTTGGTAAATGACTAAAGCTAACTCAAGACTGAATCCCTCATAGATAGTGATGGATGTGCAATAAGGAAGTTGCATGATGAAGGAGTTCCCTGTGAATAAAATGTGTAAGGACTCTGTCAAAAGAACAGAGTCACCACCCTAATGATTCTTGAAGTTTGGGCAATGGGTTGCAAAGACTGCTTATATAGGAATCCTAGATTACATTATTAAAAATAAAATGTGTAGGTGGAAGAATAACAACTGAATGTTAACCACTTTAAGAATTGAATAATAATGTGTAGGATGCACAGGTTCATGATCCACTATGAACAAAACATATTGCTACTAATCATGTTGTTGTATCCAAAAGGGTTAGAGTGAGGCCTAACAAAGGCTACTCAAGGGAAAGAGTAGGAAGATCCCAACAGGGAGTAAGCTACAAAAGTATAGAAAAGACAGTGAGACCTTAGAAATAGCTCAGCTGGGATGAAAAGTTCCAGGCGATGTAAAAAGAATTTGAAGAAGGGGAGATCCCTCAATTCTTCTCTTGATGTGTACTATGTTTTCCTCTAGAATGCGAAATCTAGTACATTGATGAAAGTAAATGTTTTGACACCATAGTGATGAGGATTATATTACTACAGAAACAGTTGAGAATGATCGATATTACACTCATGAAAACATTAAAGATAATTTGATGAAGTGCATACGGATATGCTAGGACATGTCTGAAAATGTTTTATTAATTTAAATGCTATGGTACTTGCATTTTTAATTTACATGATGACTAATGTGTTTATGATGTATGTCATGTGTAGAAAGAAATAGATTGGAACTAATGAGAAAGATAGTTGCCAATAATGAACAACCTCAATCAGAGGATGACTATGAGAAGGTTCTTATTGAAATATTGTCGAAGGGACTTTAAAAGTCCCCATGGAGCACCATTGATGGGATAATATCAGAGGGGGTGCTAACAACCAAAATCGGTATAAAAAAATGCTCATGCCTATATGGCACAAGGTATGAAAGGATTGGATAAGAATCCCTTATGAAATTTTTTACGGTCTTAACGTTATGTATGGAACGTTGAAGGGAAATTGTATGCCTTGGATACCCAAGTAGGGTATGATTCATGAAGGAGAACCTAAAGGATGGATGTGTGAACCTCTGGTAGTAAACACTGATTGTAATCCTCGGAAGAATTCATGAATTGATATGTCATGAATACATAGACCAATCAAGGAACGATTGGAAACAAAAAGGTGCTCATTGTTAGCATGTTGCATGGAATGCATTGAGGGAATGCATGTTGCATAAGAGGGAAGACAATGAAATTTTTCAGTAAGGAAGGAGGACCTTCCAATATTTTACTTACATTATGTAAGCGTTGAAGGGAAAAGTATTGGGTGGCCATAAGTGTTAGTGCCTTGGTTATTAATGAAGGAAGAATGATTAAAGGCATTCATGTGAAATTTTTCATATGTACTGATTTGGGACCATGATCATCACATAGCAGGAAGCATGGTCCTGTTGTAAGAGTGAATGAAAATGAATAAGCCATATGGTGAAGAGGTTGGTTAAATTCCAATGCACCACGGCAAATAACCTTTCATAAAGTGTGACAAACTTGAAATCAATGCAAGATTGCATTCGGTATGAATGTGGCCGTGAACACCGACACATTGTTAAATCCTTTGAAATGTTGAATTACGTTTTGAAAGGTGTGGTATGTTGAAATGAGGCATAGGAAAGGAATAAGATTCCCTTTTTATGTTTATATAGATGTGATGAACTGTTAGAATGAATGGTTTTGAATATATATATATATATACATGGATACATGAGAGACTAACAGTTTGTTTGGCTATGAAAATAATGAATTGCAGGGAGAAAAACGGTCTTGGATATGGCAATATTGTAAGCCCATAATGAAGACCGATTTACTACTAAGCCAAACTACAAGGAATGATATTTTTATTTTTGGGAAAGTGAATTTGATTGTTAGTATGCACAACTCTGAAATTTTTTGCGACGATGTTATAAAGGTATAAAAAAATATATGTGCATGAGAAACTAACAATTTGTTTGGTTGATTGAAGTTGAAAGTGTAGGAAGTAAATGGGTCTTGGATATGGAAGCATTGTGAGCCCATAAGGAAGACCAATTACTTGCTGAGCCAAACCTCTATGGGAAGGAAAGTCCCATAATTATGAATCTAGTTCCCATGTGGAACAAATATGAAAACAAAATGTGGAATTTGGAAATTTGTGGGTGACAGATTTACAAGAAATTTTTTTAATGATGTCTCATGAATTTCTGTATACCTGTGATACAGGTGAGAAGGAGAGTAACCTTCGTCCCTATCTATTATGATACCGGGAGAAGGAGATTAACCTTCATCCCTATCTATTACTGTGCTAGGAGAAGGAGAGAAACCTTCATCCCTATCTATTAATATGCTAGGAGAAGGAGAGTAACCTTCATCCCTAACTTTCATTGAGCCGGAAGAAAATATCCGTCCAGAAAGGACATATGATAAAAAAAAAAATGTCTATTGCTGAACCATGAGAACCCCGTGATAAGCCATGATCGCCTGAAATACATTGTGTTGTGGTAACACAAGCTAGAGGGATGCCTTGACAGAGCAAGTCTAAGGTATGCCTCGACTGTAAGACTCGATAGAGTCTCTGGAATTATTTATGTGCAAGAAAACCTTGGCAGGGCAAGATGGATCACCCGAGGGACTATATAGTAGTGAAGGGGATGCTTGAGCCTAAGCCTAGAGGGTGAGTGACCGCAAGGAAGAGGAGACCTTAATAGTTCTTGTAAACTATTGGGATCATGCACATGGTGGGTAGTTCTTCCTGTGTCAGAAAACCTTGGCAAGGCAAGATGGAAGATGAAACCTTGATAGTTATTGTAAACTATTGATTGGGATCATGCACCCAATGGGTATGTAAAGGAAAAACAATGAGCTTGGATAAAAAAATAACCATGTGGATACAAATCCACAAACTGCGCAGATAATTATTATGCTAAGATTATGAAAATTTTCCTAGAATTTTTTATGCAATGTTTTCTCATAAGACTATGATTAATGTGTTTGATTGTCCAGGAATTATTGAAAGCATGTGACAAAGATTAAGGGTCTGAAAAAGGACTTGACTGAGAGAGAAAGATCAAAGATTTCTAAAAACAGCTGAATGAGAAAGGCATAACATGTGTTTTTGAGAAAGAACACTGAGGATGGTGTTCCTTTAAGGGGGAGGGAATTGTAACACCCTATTTCCCCCAGTTTGTAATTAATCATAAAATAAGATTACCATGCTAAGGCATGAGGACAATGAAAATGTACTATTTTTCGGGTTGCTAGTAACTGATTGTGGGGGTGAAGCCTTAAAAGTACTATCCATGATATCACTAGAGGAATAATGTGAAAACTATATGAGAGGGTTCATTATATCAAATAACCCCAAATTTATCTTGATAAGGATGATAAACCTCCTTCAGATCCCAAGGAGAGAAATCAATTTATGAAGAAAGGACCAATGGTTGAATTATCAACCACCCCCATGAATGGGAAAATAGTCTAGCTGCAGAGTGTCAGCTCGAAGTACCACAGAGACCTGCAGACCCTAGCTTCCTTCTGACAGAAGGAACATGATAGGTTGGGAACCTTCCAGGAGAAGGAATGTAATATAGATACACACGGACAACCAAAAAGGAGACACTAGATGAGAGCGCAAGCTCATAAGGGAGATGCGCGAAGCTCTATAATGGGTAATGAATAGAAGGTCGTCAAGTTGATGCTGAGTGAGCATTTGATAAACCTCGCTAAGGCCATAACAGAAAGGGAAAATATCTGAAAGTCATAGAGGACTAAACCCGAGTAGAAGCTGAACATAGAAACAATCTTTGAGAACTACAAGAGTTCTCTGGTGATATCATGGCTTGGCACGGGGGTGCCCAGAGTGCTAAGAATGAATCCCTCTGAGCCTATGGTAGGGTGGAAGGATGAACACCCATAGTCAGTTAGTTGGATACCACCTGTAATAGATAAGTAATCACATATCTTCTATATTTAAGTGGTACTATGAGTTAAAGTTGGATATCCTATGAATGTTGCAGGGATGGTTATGTTTGCTTAATGATTTATATTGTATTTTCTTCTTTTGTATCTACCTAAATGTGAAATTAGGCAAGTGGGAAATCATATGGATGGGATATAGTTTATATTCATAAATGTTTGCATCCTGTGGTGGCTTAAGCTAGAGTCATGAAATGTATGTCTGTCGACCTTGGACAGAGTTTCATGTACGCATGTTGACCCACCTAGTCATTCTGAGTCCCCTGGAGGATGAAGTTTGTTAAGGTTAGGAGAGGTAGTGCAGATATGCACCGGCTCTCTACAAGGCAAGTAGAGACTGAGAACTACTTAAGTTCTAGAATTTATGAAGGAGTGCAAGAGGTGTGTAGAAGACCCTTCTATGTGTTAAGTTCAGGAGAAAGAGCGAATTCTCTTATGTCCTTCATAATCGACAAAGCTCAGGAAGGATAGTGAGATTCAAGTATCGCAAGGGAATATCCTTTCATTTGGAGAAAGAATGAACGATATCCTTTCAGGAGGATCCAAGGTCTGTTGTGATTGTTTTATTAGAAGAAGGAGCACAGGTGTTAATGCCTCGACTCCTTCAGTCTTCACAAGATCGCACAATGGGATATTCTCACGTTGGTGCGACTAAACTCCCGAAACCCAAAATTGCGACGTGATTTGGACCATAGATCTAAGGATATATTGGTACCTTCCTTGACCCTTGGAATATCGAGATCGAGGATTCACACATCGGGAGATTCGTACGTTGGTGTGACTAAACTCATGAAACCTGAATTTGCGATGTGCTCTGGACCGTTGGATCAAGTAAGGTCATGGACCGTCGATCTGATGTGAGTAGATTAACGCAAGAGTATGTGGGAATTCAAAATTCCCTAAGAACCAAGCTCAAAAGAGATAAGCGTCTTTCTGAAGTGTAAATGAGGTTCAAGAGGAAAACTTGTCTCAATTTCATAAGATCAGGAGGGAAAGTGGGAGTCGAGACCCATACATCAGGGCTCACAGGAAGTAAATCGAAGGTCGAGAACTTTGAAACATCTGAAATCTTCCCAGTCAGGAAAGAAAGTGAAAGATTGAAAGGAAGAGCTACATTGATCGTTGGATCCATCACCATGAAAGATCTAGACCATCAAATCATAGTCCAGACAACGAGGATTAAGCACAGAGGAGAATAGATCTCAGTCGTTCAGTTTGAGCACAAAAGAATCATGGCTTCCCAATCAAGATAAAGTGAACTAATGATAAGCCTTGAGGGTACACGAGAGGAACGGGGTTCTAAAGTCATGAAATCATCATAACCGTCCCAGGAGGACACGTGGTGAGAGATCATCATTTTCTCTGACTCACGACTCAGAGAAGTCAAAGGGTGGAATCATGAGAATTTCTGAAATGTGAAATCGTGATTTGATCTGAGTCGTTAGATCATGGGGAGATGTGAGTCATCGATCTGATGCTCACAAATATTGGGAAATCAGGAATCGGGAGAACAGAGGTGAACTAGCCTCCAAAGTCACAAAACGCGAAATCGTGACTTGATCGCAGCCGTCGATTGAATAAATATCATGGACCGTAGATCTAGTCTTATCAAGAGTTCTTGGCTTAGGAAACCAAAAGTAAGAGTTCTGGGAACTCATGAAATGTGAAATCACAATTTGAGCCTTGGTCACATAAAGGGAGGGGCTTAACCAGGAGAGCTAGTGCCTAAATATGTTGAAGCTTAAAGGTGTTAAGGAGAAAGCTGCGGGTTCCATATAACCTGCGTTTGAAGGGAAAAAGGGCATGTTAAGTAGATTTGAGGTTCTTTCCTAACTTCCATTGACTAGGATTAGAGACCATAGATGGAGGAATCCACTAATTGAGGAAAAATGATTTTTTTTATTTATGCCCTATCGTGTGTGTGTTACAGTGCAAGTGGACGAATCCGAGCTTGACACATGGCATATTATTGGAAAATAGCATGGTTCCACATGGCCCAGTCCTGGGCTTCCATGTGGCACCCCTCCATTGGTTAGCGATTGAATGGAAAAAGTTTGGAGTCCACCAGAGTCAATCCCATGACCTTCGGTCAGGGTGGCGAAAGGTTTGGCACGGCCAGGCTACCAATCCGCCCACAATGGTACTTAATAACATATGTGCAAATGTTGTATTTAAGCTTGAAATAATGTTCGTTGGGCGGAATAAAGGGCTCGAGCCTAGCCCCAGCCCCCAACACATTACCATACAACTATATCACATGACCATACACTATTCTTTGGCGCAAGTATATGGTATATCCCCCCATTATGTGTAAGTCTCAATCTTGTGTATACAACATACGACCACACCATATGAACCGAGCCCCTACCTAAATACTGCTAGAGTGGATTATGGGTTAGCGCCCAGTCATCCGGGCTAGCCCATCGACCAAGGGCATAACCGTGGGATAAACCATCGGGGGTCTATCCAGTTTATAGCACGTGGATGCATAGCCCAAGGCTACATGGCCATAATATACGACCGGGGCCAGGAATCTGGGGTGGGCAGTGCGCTAGCACTCAATGCTTCACCACATGGGTGTGTGTAGGTGACCAGGAGCCCAAAGATAAGGGAATGTTCCCTATTATATTCTAAAAGTGGGTTTTATACTATATAATTAAGATTTTTATTGATTTAATGCCTTATATTGATGGATTTTAGTCATTTTTGGAGGATCTTGGGCCCTTTTTGAGGCCAGATCTTGGGGAGAAGTTGGGAGTTTGTTGTCCACTTGAAGCCTATATAAATCAAAGGGTCTTGAAGCCATGGAAGGAGATTCAAAACAAGAAAATGATGAATAATTTTTTAGCCAAATCCATTTTTATGCAGGGAATCCAATGAGGAGAGCACCTTTGCGGGCCATTTCTGGGAGCTTCGTGCATCCGTTTCCAGTGTCGTCAGTTTTGTTGGGTTCTTGAGATCTAGTAGAACAAGACCAAATCAGTTTATAATCCTTTTGGCACTTTTATGATGTAATTTTGAAGCTTTGAGCAGAAATAAGAAAGCCTCACTCGCTGAGACAAAGGCCCAGATATGTAGGCGAGATTGCCGAACTCCATTATCAAATTTGTGTTTATGGTTTGTTGTTTCATCATACTTATTTATAGATATGTATATTTCTTTATGGCTGCCATGTTTCACCTATAATTCTTCCTCTTTCATTCAATTCCTAAATGGTTATTTAACTCATGCTTTAAAAACTCAATCATTGCCTTTAAAAGATGTTTTTGGATCAAGTGGTATCAGAGCTAGTTGATGGTTGGTTTTTGAGTTTGCATGATTACCAGGGAAAAGATGAATTATGGTGAAGGAGAGCTTGTTAAAGAGAATCCTGATATTGGATCGAGAAAGAGAACTTCTCAAAGTGAGAAGATGGCATCAGAAGAGGGACTTTCTCACGATGAGAAAGAGTTTCGAAATACTTTCTTCACGATGTCGAAGATGATGAAGGTTCTATATGAGGATTACTTGGAACAGAAGAGACGATTCTAGGTGAATCTTCAAAGGTAAAAAATGAATAAGGAGAGGATCCTCCTCAAAATCCTCCTTCACCTCTTTCTTCTCCATCAACTTCTTATTCTTCAAGTTCATGTTCTAAATCCATAGCAAGAAAACATGTCCATAAACATAAAAATGAAATGCCTTTACTTAAGCTTGAAGTGAAATTTGAATTACCTATTTATGATGGTGAAGTAAATGAAGAGAGGCTTGATAACTAGGTCAGGCAGATGGAGGTTTATTGTAGTGTGCAATAAATCAAGGATGAGGCAACTCAAATCAAGTTGGCATCGCTTAGACTTGCAGGCACAACACTCATCTGGTGGCAAAGCAAGTTGCAAAATGGCATGAAACAAGTGGGTAATGTATTTCCATCATGGAAAGTTTTTGTTTCTGCACTTAGAAAACAATTCTATCCTTTGGGTTATAAAGAGAAGGATTTAATTGAATGGAAAGGTCTTAAAATAAGAAAAGGAAAAACAATGCAAGAATACACAGATGGATTTCGTAAAATGGCATTGATGTTAGATATTCCTTTACATACTCAAGAAACTCTTATGAAGTATATAAGAGGTTTACCTGCACATATTCGAAACACTATATTTATGTTTGGACCTATTAATATTGGTGAAGTTTATGTTCAAGAAACATACATTGAAGTAGGGAAAACATGAGTTGGTGTATCAGGGGAATCATCTTCGAGAAAAGAGAACAAAAGGAACTGGAATGGCAAGAAGGAAAATTCAGTGGCAAGAAAGGAAGAGAAGCCCTCTTGCAAGCATTGCAAGAAAGAAGGGCATGATGAGGACCATTGTTGGAAATTGCATCTCGAGAAGAGACTGAAGTGGTTCAAAGAGAGGAAAGGGAGGCAAATAGTTGCAACAACATCATGACCAACAGACTTGGGATCAAATTCAGGTGATGAATCTAAAGTTTCAACGATTGGTTTGATAGGTAAAATTAGTGATGGATTTGATTCTAGAAGTAAATTGTTTCACTTAAGGGTCATAATGAGGCATACTAAGTTCGACACATTGATAGATAGTGGATCTCAATCTAACTTGATTTCAGAGGAAGTGGTTAAGCAATTAGGATTAAACACTCAAATGCATCATAAGCCTTACTCACTTAAATGGATAAGCAACAATCATAAATTGCACATAACAAAGCAATGCCCATTAAAGTTTGCAATTTAATCTAAGTTTGTGGATGAGGTAACATGTGATGTGGTGCCACTCAATGAATGTGGAATGGTCTTAGGAAGTCCTTATTTGTATGATCTCAAAGTAATCTTCTACAGAGAAAAGAATCAATATCACTTAATCAAAGCAGGAAAAGAATATGTTGTACATGCTCATCATTTAAAGGCAAATCAATCTCTTCAAACAATGGAACAATTAAGAAAGGCGTCTCATGGAAGAAACACACCTATAATTGTCCCAAATCAAGTAATTGATCTTATGAAAGAACAAGAGATGATTGTAGAATGGAAGTTCAATCATACTTTGCTTCAAGATAATCTAATGTCGTGCAAGTATTACAAACATATTAGCTCATTTGCAGTCATATTTTTGATGTTATCATTAGTAATGTTGTCAACATGGATGATAGTGGCTTCAGTAAGATGTGACATATTACAAGTGGCTAACGATATGCTGTCAGTTATCATGGTAGTTTTACAGTTGATCTTGATGAGACAGGTGTACAAGACAAAGTTTAAAGATAGAGAACAAGTGGGGTGGCCTATCTTGCACTTGATGACCAGTTAGTATCCTTTTGAAGGAACAAAAGGTATTTAGTGGGGAGATGTGATCCAGAATTGGATCCATGAGCCAAAATGGATCCAGGAAGGCCTAAACATCAAAGTGCTCAGAATGGATTCAAAATGGATGTGTGCGTAGGCGTCATCGATACGAACGCCACACAACTTGAACGGGCTCAAAACAAACACTGTATGCAAAAGATATCGTAGTCTGTTCGTTTTGTCAAACAGAAAAAAATTGACGACTGTGTAGTCCATATAGTGCTCATGTGGCAGCTGAATCTACAGGCCATACAACCATACAGTGATGTGGCAAGTACAGTGGTGCTAACTGGGCAGGTGCAGGTGCATGAATCTGAGCTTGACATGTGGCATATTATTGGCAAACAACATGGTGCCACATGGCCCAATCCTGGGATGCCACATGGCACCCATCCATTGGTTAGCGGTTGAATGAAAAAAGTTTGGAGTCCATCGTAGTCAAACCCATGACCTCTGGTCCCAGCGGTGAAAGGTTTGACAGGGCCAGGCTACCAACCCGCCCACAATGGTACCTAATAACATATGTGCAAATGTTATATTTAAGCTTGAAATAATGTTCGTTGGGAGGAATAAAGGGTTGGGGACTAGCCCCATCCCCCGACACATTACCATATGAATATATCACATGAACATACACTATGCTTTGGTGTGGATATATGGTATATCCCCCTATTATGTGTAACTATTGATCCCGTGTATACAACATATGACCACGCCATATGAATTGGGCCCCTACCTCAATATTGTTCGCATGGATTATGGGTTAGCGCCCAGTCGGTTGGGATAGCCTGCTGACCAAGGGCATAACCATGGGCTAAACCGTCATGGGTCTATCCAGTTTAGAGCGTGTGGATGCATAGCCCAAGGCCACACGGCCATAGTATACGACCGAGGCCAGGAATCTAGGGGGGGCAATGCACTAGCACTCAGTGCTTGGCCACATGGGTGCGCGCAGGTGACCAGGAGCCCGAAGATAAGGGGATGCACCCTATTATATGTCAAAAGTGGGTTTTATACTATATAATTAATATTTTTATTGATTTAGTGCCTGATATTGATGGATTTTAGTCATTTTTGGAGGATCTTTGGCCCTTTTTTAGGCCAGATCTTAGGGAGAAGTTGGGAGTTTGTTGTCCACTTCAGGCCTATATAAACCAGAGGTTCTTGAAGCCATGAAAGGAGGTTCAAAAAGGGAAAATGATGAATAATTTTTGAGCCAAATCCATTTTTATGCAGGGAAGCCAATGAGGAGAGCACCTTTGCGAGCCATTTCTGGGAGCTTTGTGCATCTGTTTTCAGTGCCATCAGTTTTGTTGGGTTCTTGAGATCTGGTAGAACACGACCATATCAGTTTGTAATCCTTTTGGGACTTTTATGATGTACTTTTAAATCTTTGAACATAAATAAGAAAGCCTCACCCACTGAGACAAAGGTCCAGAGATGTAGGCGAGATTGTTGAACTCCGTTATCAACTTTGTGTTTATGGTTTGTTGTTTATTAATGCTTATTTCTAGATATGTATATTTATTTATGGCTTCCATGTTTCACCTATAATTCTTCCTCTTTCATTCAATTCCTAAATGGTTATTTAACTCATGCTTTAAAAACTCAACCATTGTCTTTAAAAGTTCTTTTCGGATCACCAAAGGGGGTCATGATTATTTGTATGTCATAGTGGATAGGTTCAACAAGATGTGTATCTTGATGCCATGTAAAAAGCAGATCACTGCTGAGTAGACTTATAATATCTTCTTTTAGTATGTTTGGGTTCACTTTGGGTTACCCACGTCCATTGTCTCGAATCGAGATAATCGATTCCTTGGGGACTTTTGGACTAGCTTGTGGAGAATGATGGACACCAAATTGAAGAGGAGCACTGCTTTCCATCCACAAACTGACGAACAGACAAAGGTGGTAAACAGAACAATGGTACTTTTTCTTTGAGGCTACTGCAGCAAGCATCCTAAGTTATGGGATGAATAGATACCCTATGTACAACATGCTTATAGCCAAGCTTTACATTCATCCACTCAAAGTTCACCTTTTGAGACGTGTTTTGGGTACCTACCAAAGGTTCCTTTGGAATTGATGTATGGAATAAATGCCGATGTGAATGAATAACAAATAGAGGACAAAGCCCACAAGTTCATCCATAGGATTCAATAGATACACTAGGTAGTCAGGGAACAGTTGGAGAAGAGTCAAGCATAGTATAAGGCTTGGCATGTCAAGCATAGGGTTGATCATCAGTTCCAGGTTGGAGACCGAGTATGGCTTCACATCAAAAAGGAATAATTGAAGGGTGAAGGAAAGCAACTCAAGCCCATCTAATATGGACCCTTCACTATTTTGGAGAAAAATGACACTAATGCTTTTCGTTTAGATCTTCCACCTTATATGCAGATTTACTCCATTGTGAACGTAGAGAAATTGAAACTTTTTGAACGTCCCATGATCATGGATCAGGATGAGGAAGTTTCAATACCTTCAGTTGATGATTTTGCACCTGAGTACTTGGATGAGTTACAAGAAGATATCATCCTAGATAGAAGGATGAGGACTTCACGCAGGGGTGATGTTGATTATCTTTGAGTAGGATTAAAGGGCACACATCCAGGAAAGGCAAAGTGGATTGAGAAGGACAAAGTGAGGGGACTCTTCCCTCACTTAACATTTGATTGATGAAATATTTTGGTGGTCTAAAAAGATCTCATTGGGAAGGCGTGATCCAAAATGAATCCAGAGAAGGCTAAGAACAACTCAGAACTCACAGAGGCCACTCAAAAAACTCAGAATGGCTTCAGTAGATAGCAAAAGGAAAAAAATTTGAATTTCCCAAAACTCATTGAAAATGGTATGATCGCAAATAGTGCGTCGCAAGATTTCCAACGATGCAAATGACTCGTCAAATGAAGTTATGGATCAAAAGATATAAGCGGTCAAATTTTTGGTCAACCTATCCCTGTCAACAAGGATGAGTCAACATATGTACTGTTGACGTCAACATCAGTACGAATGACATCAACGTTCGTACAACATACATGGCAAGTGCAGAGGGTGAAACATGTGATGATGACATCAACATGCCACGTGGCAGCACCGGAGGCTTCCATGTGTCACTCATTTTTGGACATTTGAGGTTGACACGTGGACCAATGAAAAAGTGCCACGTGAAATCCATATAGTCCGTACAAGACACGTGGCATCTGTACGATAGGTGGTAGGTTGACATGGCATCCATATACAGGTGGTAGACTGACTATGCAAGTGAGGTAACGTGGGCCAATGGTTGGCTGCCATGTGGAATCATGCAAATGCACAATGACACCCTGTGATCAAATTTTATATATATATATATATATATATATATTAAGAACACCGCCAACTGTATAGAAACCTGCCAGATTTAGCAGTCTGCTAAAATGACACAAGAACCCATATGGTTTAACTATATGCCAAAAAATTCGAGGCCCATGGGATTCAACGCCGGGACTCTGATAACTAATGACTTAAAATAGCTCCACCTGCCATCGCGCCAAGCACCTTCATTTATTCCTAACCGCCTAATTTTTGGTATAAGAACGGGCCTCGACTAGAGTTTGGAACAACAAATAGGAGATGTAATATACCAGATATAAAATGTATGCAAAACATAAATAAAATGCTATTAATTGCATAATAACAACAATATAACCAAAACATTCACCACAATAACACCGAAATGGTATTAGAATAACAACAGAAATAACACTTTGAATTTGAAAGCATTGTTCATGGGCCTCTTTAAGGGGAAAACCTCCAGTTGAGAAGAGCTCTATTACAATAATATCCAAGATAGGGTTCTCATACCCTTGACTCCTATTTATACTAAAAAAAAGCATCTAGAGGAAGATCCTTCTAGAAGCGAAAGCTTCTATTAGGTCTTCTTACATCTTCCTTATTCTATTTTATTGAAAGGCCTTATTAATATTGACCTTTATTACATCCGAATATATTGTTCTACCTATGTGCAGGTTAGGACCCTAACATATCCTTCCCCTTAAAAACATCCTTATCCTCAAGGCTTGAGATGAGGAAATTGTTGCAGAATGGTAGCTGGTTCCCAAGTGGCATCTACTGGAGTTGTATATTTCCACTGGACTAGCACTTCCTTGATGGTTCTTTGACATAGACAATGCTCACGCTGGTCCAAAACTGCTTCTGGTTGTAGCCAAATGAATCCTTCTTCAGCTAACTCTGGAAGGTTGGTTTTAATTTGGCACTTAGCTCCAATCACCTTCTTTAAGCATGAATCACGAAAAACGGGATGTAGCTTCAAGTGGCTGGGAAAAGCTAACTGATAGGTGACTTGTCCCACATTCTTGAGCATGGTATAAGGAACATAAAAGTTTGGTGCTAGCTTCTGACAATGCTCTGCCTTGAGGGAAGTTTTCTTGTAAAGTTGTAGTCGAAGAAACAACTGATCCCCTTCTGTAAATTGACGTTCAGAGCGACCTTGATCTGCTTGTTTCTTCATGCGATTCTGTGCCATGACCAAATTCTCTTTGAGGGTACGGAGAATAGCCTCTCGAGCTGTAAGTGTTAGGTTAACCTCTTGGACCTTCGAGGCACTCGGTAAGTATGAGAGAACTGAAGGTGGCTTCTGTCCATATACCACTTCAAAAGGAGTCATGCATATATGTAATGTCCCCCACCTCTTAGAGAGGTAATGAGGAGACTCAGTGGTCTGGGCACCCCCACTAGGTCATAGTCTCACACTGAAGGGGGGGAAAGTCAAGAAGTTAAAAGTTATATTTTTAAGTTGACTTAAGAAAGGAAAAGGAAAGGAGTAAGAGATAAATCAACAAAATAATAGAATAT
>SNQJ01S0042824.1:44492-84682 GCA_010110895.2 Picea sitchensis
TGGGTCACACCATTCAGTGGAGAATTCAGATCTACAGAGTTTGAGAGTGGATTTGGAAATTTGGACATCTGGGTTTTCCTTGCAGTTGCCCGATCTATCAATTGGCATATCTCTTAGAGTGATTGGACACTTTTGGCAGCAGGGCCGAGTTATTGAGGGTTTCAGCCTTCTATTGGAGCGTGACATTCTTCAGCTGGAGAGTTTAGCATTCAGATCTGCTTGTATTGATCTTCATTTCTTATTTAGCCTTTGGAGGCATTATTTTGTATTAGCGGGAGCATTTTGTAGCAGCTCATATCTATTGCTTGTACGGCCATCTGATGTTTATGCCAGATCGGCCATCTATTGTATTGATCTTACATTGCTCATAATAAAAGGTCGGATCTTTGCTTGTGCTTCTACATCTTGAATATATTGTGATCTCCATGTGTTGATGAATCTTGTATGCACTTAATAACTCAATAAATCAGTAGTAGTTAGTGATTCCAAGAAAAAATTTGGCTTGGGATCATTACAATATAGCTGTATGGTATGAAGTGTTGTACCACCATTCAGCTAGGGGTAACCATTGAGCCCACTGATTTTTCTTTTCCAAGGAAAAAAACCTCAAATATGTTTCCAACCACTTATTGACAGCTTTCGTTTGGCCATCAGTATGGGGATGATAAGTTGCGGTAAGATGCAATTTTGTGCCTTGTATCTTGAACAGTTCTTGCCAAGAATTGATTGTGAAACTTGGGTCGCGATTAGAAACAATAGAGTGCAACATGCCATGAAGCTTGAAGACCTGATCCATGAATATTTGAGCCATCATGGATGTTGTAAACGGGTGTTGAAGGGTGTAGAAATGAGCATACTTGGAAAGGCGATCAACAACCACCATGATGGGGGATTTATTTCTCGAGTTGGGTAAGCCAGTAATAAAATCCATAGAGATATCCTTCCAAATAACAGGTGGAATTGAGAGCGGTTGTAGTGTGCCTGAAAATTTGACTATTTCTCCCTTGTTGTGTTGACACATGTCACATTCAGCTACAAAATTATGAATGTCATGTTTCATACCATCCCAGAAAAAAGAATGTTTGACCCTGTCATAGGTTTTGGTGAACCCGGAGTGCCCTGCTGTGGGTGTAGCATGAATCTTAGAGAGTACCATGGATTTAAGCTTTGATTATTTACTTAAATACAAATGACCTTTGTATCGAAGTTCCTCATGGAGCCAAGAGTACCCTGCGGAAGCTGGAGCATTGGACTGCAATTGCTAGATCAACTGTGAACTTTTGGGATCTTGTATCCAATCCTGGTGAACGGCTTGGAGCCAATATGGTACAATGAATGAAAGAGAAAAAAGGGATCCTTCATCGTCATATTTGCAGGAAAGTGCATCCACAACCACATTGTCTTTGCATTTCTTATAAATGATCTCATAATCATATCCAAAGATTTTAGTCACCCATTTTTGTTGTTCTGGGGAGGAAATGTGTTGTTCCAGAAAATACTTGAGGCTTTGATGGTCTGTCTTAATTTGGAACTGTTGCCCCAATAGATAAGGATGCCATAGATCCATGACATGCAGAATAGCCAACATTTCCTTTTCATAGATTGATTTGCCCAGATTTCTTTCAGATAGTTTCTTGCTGGTAAAGGCCAAAGGTTGACCCTCTTTCATAAGGACAACACCAATTCCTTTCCCTGAGGCATCACATTCCAACACAAAGGTCTTTGTGAAATACGGAAGGGCGAGGACTAGAGTGGTGCACATGGCCATCTTCAAGGTTTAAAAAGCTTGAGTAGGGGCTGGAGTCCAAGTGAAAGAGTTCTTTTTGAGGAGAGTAGTGAGAGGTGCTGCAATCTTCCCATAATTCTTAACAAACTTGCGATAATACCCTGTTAAGCCTAGAAATCCATGCAAGCTCTTAAGAGTCTTTGGGTGAGGCCAGTCTTGCATAGCTTCAATATTTGTAGGATCCACCCTAACGCCATCTTTTCCAACCAAATGACCCAAGTATTCTACTTTTGAGGCACCAAAAGCACATTTAGACTGTTTCAGGAAAAGTTGGTGCTGAGACAGTAGATGGAGAACTCGATCCACATGAGCAAGATGGTCTATCTGGGTTTTTCTATAGATGAGGATATCATCAAAGAAAACTAAGACAAAATGGAGGAGAAAAGGATGGAAGACATGATTCATGAGGCTTTGGAAGGTGGAGGGGGCATTACACAAGCCAAAGGGCATGACCAAAAACTCATAGTGGCCCGCATGAGTTTTAAAGGCAGTCTTGAGAATATCTGCCTCTTTCATACATATCTGGTGGTAACCTGAACGAAGATCCAGTTTAGTGAAGAATTGGATGCCACTCAATTCATCCAGGAGGTCATCAATGATGGGAATGGGGAATTTGTCTTTGATGGTAAGTTTGTTGAGGGCATGGAAGTCAGGACACATTCACCAAGAACCTTCTTTCTTAAGGACCATGACCATAGGAGACGAATAGGAGCTCGTACTAGGGCGGATAACACCTGCATTAAGGAGTTCTTGGACCATTTTCTCAATTTCATTTTTTTGGGAAAAGGGGTGACGATACTAATGGATATTGGGAGGAAGGATTCCTGGTACAAGGGGAATGGAATGATCATGAACACCATGGGAAGGAGGGAGGCCTTGGGGAGTGGAAAAGACCAATTGATGTTTAGAAAGGATGGCTTGGAGGTCTTTTGGTACGGAGGGTGTCTCTGTTGCTTGTATGGCATGGAGTTGGGCGATAACATCAGATTGACCCTTTTTGAGCACTTTCCCATGCGATGGGAACTAATGATCTCAGGTGAACCAACGGTGATGCCTTGGAACTTATATTGGTGGTCCTCCTGGTCGAATTGCATGGTTAAGTCTTTAAAATCCATGAGAATGGGACCCAAAGTCCTTATCCTGTCTGCACCCAGCACAATGTCACAACCTCCCATGTCGATAGAAAACATATGGGATTTCAGGTGGTAGTCACCAATTTGGAGACACACATTTTCACAATGCCCTCCACATTTCATGGAACCACCACTGGTAATCATGATTTGGAAATTATTGACGACATGGATGTAGCAATGAGTTTCTTGGGCAATGAATAAAATTATGGGTGCTGCCACTATCAACTGGAATGATGACCTTTCGATGCTTGATGTAACCGATTAGCTTGAGGGTTTGGGGAGCAGAGAAGCCAGTGAGAGCATTGAGGGAAATGACTGGTTCTACTTCAGGAGGGTCTGAGGGAGTAGTTATGTCAGTGGATTCAGGTGATTCAGACATAGAGGGAGTTTCTTTATCTTCTTTTGAAATCTCCTCGGAGATGGCCATAAAAATATTTTTTTCTTTACACTTGTGGCCTGGGAAATATTTGTCATCACAGTTATAACAAAGGCCTTTGAGTTGGCGTTCAGCCATTTCAGCCCAGGTCAATTTTTGGATCTTTAGTGGAGCAGAGGGAGTAGTGGGATTTACTGGTTTAGGGCGAGGGATGAAGGAGGGTTTATAGTTTTGAGAAGATACAACCTGTTGTGCTTCTTTATCTCTTTTGGTAGCCTTCACCCAAGTCTCAGGCCGAGCCATGAGGACATGGGCCCGAATTTCATCCTTGAGGTCGCCAATAAAACACTCTCAAAAAAAGGCATCAGACATGCCCTCTGTTCTAAAATCTAGGCACTCAAAGGAAGCTATAAAGCCCTCCACTGTTCCTAATTGTTTCATCTTTGTCAAACGGCCCAAATGGTTGGTGTCAGTGTCAAAGCATTCATAAATCTCTGCCACAAATTGTGTCCAAGCAATATACCCTTGACGAGAATTTTTTCTCCATTTCCACCATTGCCAACATTCTTGATCTAGATGGAGAACACCATATCGAAGTTTGGCCAAGTCATCTGCAATGCTATATAAAAATAAGTAATGTTCCATTTGGGTTACCCAACTAGTGGGGTTTGAGCCATCAAATCTGGTCACATCCACCCATGGAAGGCATAGGTCACATTGAAAGTGATGGTTCTGCAAGGTATGGGAATGAGAGAAATGGTCACCTTCAGTATGTGGGGGTGAGGAAGAGGAAGGGTTATCTGTAGGGATATGCATTTTGGTGCAGAGTGCTGAAAACACTGATTCAAGCTGGGTGGTGAGGTCTTGTTTGATTTTGTCCATTGAGGACTGCATGGTTGTATTGATGGCAATGACATTGGCACTGAGTTGTTTCACTTCTTGTTGGGTCTCAATGAGACCAGATTGCAAGGTGTTGAAGCGAGATTCCAAGTATTGGCTATGAGTATGGGCCATGCATATGGGGGAACTGAAAAGGGGCAGGTGGGGTAAAAAAAAATTTCTGAAAAAATGATATGGATGAATGTGATAAGGGAGAAGAGATGAATCCAATGGAATAGGTCTGAAATAATGGTGAAAAAAATTCCAAAATTTACAGAGTTATACTTTGGTCTGAATAATACTGTAGAGAGGAAATGCTCAAATGCTTAACCAAAAAGAAATGTGCATTTACTTGGCAACCCAAACACAATTGCGTGGTAATAGATCTTGTCTGTTTTAATTTGTTTATGTTTATGTCCCCAAGGGTTAGGTATTCAAGGGTTCTACAGACAAGGGTTTGCCCTGTGCTATAGCTCTCTGATATATGTGTGGGGTCCAACAATAGTACTCGGTCCAATATCTCAGGGCACTAACTAAGGAGGATAGACCGTACCCTTAGCCGTACTACCTGACTACCAAGGTACTAGAGAGTATCTTCCCGAGTGTTGTTCTCGGTGACACTATAGCAGTCAAGTGGCCGATTGATTTATCTAAAGAGGGCTTCAAGTAATATAGGCCGATCCGTACACAGGTGATGTTCGATGCGCTACCACTCGAAGGGGTACCAACAGGGGTTACAAGGGTGGCCAACATATGTGCACTTAAGTACCACTTGTATTTCCTACGTGTATGAATCCCTCAACCGCGGGTTTATGCACGTAACGACAGATCTTTGTGGCTTAAAGATGCCGAAATACGTATCTACCCTGAAAAAAAAAATTAACCCAGACTTTCTACCGAGGAAAGTGCTCTGAGACCACTTGTAATATCTCAAATATAAAATGTATGCAGAACATAAATAAAATACTAGTAATGATAGAATAACAACAATATAACTAGAACATTCACCACAATAACAATGAAATGATATAAGAATAACAACAGAAATAACACTTTGAATCTGAAAGCAATGTTCATAGGCCTCTTTGAGGGGGCAACCTCTAGCTGAGAAAAGCTCTATTACAATAATATCCAAGCTAGGGTTCTCATACCCTCGACTCCTATTTATTCTAAAAAGAAGCATCTATACGAAGATCCTTCTAGAAGCGGAAGATTCTATTAGGTCTTTTTACATCCGCCTTATTCTATTTTATTGAAAGGCCTTATTAATATTGACCTTTATTACATCTGAATATATTGTTCTACCTATGTGCAAGTTAGGACCCTAATAGGAGAACCGATCATGCCCGTATGGACTTTGAACGGAATGGGGCACAGTTTTCGAGATTTCTCAGTCATTAATTGCAGAGGCAGTGGCACAGAAACTAAGGCATGGGTGTCTCTTGAGCCAAAACGTGTCAGACTCGGATCGAGGCATGGAGATAGTCATTTTTAGGTAACACAATGCCAGGAACGCAGTGGTGGTGTTAGTTTTCTGATTTGAACAAAGCTTCTATAGCTTAACTCCAGAATGAGGTATACTTATGTATTTTTTCCAATTATTTTGTAGAGTTAATAAAAAGGCCTACACATTTGAGAGAAGAACCCAGAAACTTAGTCCACCGGGGAAGAACTTCATTATCAAGTTCTTTGTGTTCATATTGCATGCGTATTTCTCTTTCCTTTTGATCTTTTCCTTCTTTATGGTGTACTTTAGTTTATGCTCATTTAATACAATTATTTAATAAGCCAGCGGACGAAAAGATCCCAAATCACTAGATGAAACCAATTTTAATATCTAGGGGTTAAGAAAGGTTGTTGTTTGCCACCTAGTATTTTTGGTATTTATATAAAGACACGTTAAAGGATTGTTGAGGAAATAGGTTGTGAAGGAATTAATCTAGCGTGATTATTCATCATCCTAATATATGTGGATGACATCATCCATTTAGAAAGGAACCCTTCTAATCTTGATAAAAATCTTAAAATTATTAAATATTTATGTACTCACCATGGGATGTTTGTGAATACAAATAAAACACAAGTAATACTCACTATGTTGAAATAAAACACATATGGTGATTTCTTTTACAATATTATCAACTTGGAAGAAGCCATTTTTATAAGTATTTTATAATGTATTTTCATCACAAGCTAAATCAAAAATATAATGTTGGGAGAATAATCAATCGAGGTTGGAAAGCTTATGTTGGTCTTGAGAACAATTATAAAGTTGCACAATTTGTTTTTGGAAGAAAAGGGGTTTTTTTTCAATACCTTTGTTACCATACTGACTCTATATGGCTGCGAAGTTTGGGGTTGTAGTATATGTAGAGAATTTTTGAGGAAAATCAAGAAAATATAGAAGCGTTTTATTATAAACAACTTATTTGGCTATAAGCTCCTTTTCCCCCTTTTGGTTTTCCCAATAATGCACTTCCCTGTTTCTCCACCTTGGAACTTTAAGGGATGAAACCCATCAGAATTCCACATGCATCTATAGTTGTAATTTTGTTATCTATAATAATAAAATTACCATCTTTTTTTCCTTGGAAAAATAAAAATAAACAACCTTAAAATTAAATGAAATACACATTATTCAATCCCCATTTTAGAAGTTGGGTTTCAACACATTAAGAGTAAGGTTATTATCATGTACTTAAGGTACATGCATAAGATAATTAACATGTATAATGAGAGGTTTTCTATCACTACTTCAAACATTAGTACAAATCATTGAAGGCTCAAAAGAATTTTGACTAGAGATGTAGTTTCTTGTTTAAACCATTAGGGGATGATGGAGGAGGATGCCCTACAGGATATTAACATTGTTAAATGTGTTGGAGAAATTTCTATTTTCGACACACTAGTTCAGTGGGAGTTAACTGACTAGTTCTATTTAGACTTTCTATTTTTACCATCACTATTATGCATGCATGCATTCCTAAGGAAAGTTAACTGCTTGATTTTTTTTCTTAATTATGGAATGTTTTTCCCTATATATGAGTGTATTCCACTCATTCATTGTATCATATTGATCATGATCTATGTATCAATCATCAGCTCATTGGAGTAGTGTGAATATATTTTCTCATTCTTCCATATTGAATCTCTCTTCCTTTCTTGATAAGCTTTGTTTGTACTTGCTTTAGCTAGATCTCTTGTGCAAGTTTCCATGAAACACTGACATGGTATCAGAGCTCTGTTGCTTGGGGCAAGCCATACAAGCCAAAGAATAAGGAAAATCGGAGTTTCGGCGAGCTAAATCTGTGGTCGTAAAGTTCAGCAGTTATTCCTCCCAAACTATTACGTTTTGGAGGAAACGGCCCATGATGAAAGTAAATCGGCTCATTTTGGAAGTGCTTTTTCAACCATTTGGCGAGATTCTTTACCGTTTAATCAGAAAGTGAGCCGCACGATAGCCTCCTGAAATTGTCATGAATCTGTGGTTGTACCTTTCCACATTCAATGCTCCCAAAATATTACGTTTTGGAGGAAACAACCTACAAGGAAAGTAAATTGACCCATTTTGGAAGTGGGTTTTCAACCATTTGGCGAGATTCCTCACCATTTTCTCATAAAGTAAGTTGCAAGATCATCTTCTGAAACTGATACGAATTCTTAATTTCTTAATTTTTCACTTGCAAATTGAGAGTAAATTTTTAGGGGTTCTTGGAATCAGTGGGAGAGATGGATATGACAACTATTATATAGTCAAACTTGGTGGTAATCCTCACACCATACAATTATTTTGATTGGAATCCCAAGGTGACGTTCCAACTCAAAAGAAAAGGGCTATATAATTTGACGATGGCGACATAAACATAACCTACATCAACGATTGAGAAGATGAGATGAGAGAACTGTAAGGATGAGGCCACGGGACTACTTCTTGAGTTAATGTCCACTGATTCAAGGTTTCATGTTGCCTCATGCAAGACTCCAAATGAGATCTGGACCACCTTGGAAGGACTCTTTGGAGAGCAGGATGAGATGCGAGGTCATATGCTTGAGGTAGAGTTGAATACCTTAAACCCTAAAAGTTTTGATAATATACAAGATTTTTTCACTAAATTTAAATCTTTGCTATTAATCTTGGGTGAATGTTGTATTGATAAGTCTACACAAGAGAAACAAATTATTCTAACAATCTTGGCCAAGCTAGGACCACAATACATTGTATATGTTTCCAATTTCCATTCTGGTAGATGTCTTTTTGGAACAAATTGGAAAATGCCTACGTTGGCTTAGTTCATTGAGTCTCTTACAAAAGAGAAGACAAAACTCATACATATGGGCCTCATGAAAGATCCCAAAGCACATGCACTCACCATGCAAGATGGAAAAGGATCATTCAAATAGAATAGGAAGGAGGGATATTCCAAACCCTTTAATGATTCTTTAGCTTCCAAAGACTCTTCAGAGTCCAAGAAGAAGAAGAAAGGAAAGCAGTGCACTTACTGTAATAAACCGAATCATGAAGAATCCACATGCATGAAGAAACAGATCGATCTTATGGCACATGCACTTTAGCAGAACAACCTTGGAAACTTCATTCTAGAGGGAGTCAAGAAGCAGAAGGAAGAAGATCCTTCTCCTAAGAAAGGTAATCATCATGCTCTTGTTGCAATTAATTCCTCATCTGATTCATGGATTATAGATTCTAGTGAAACCCATCATATGGCAGTGAAAGAGGAATTTTTATCTTCCTTGAGTCCATGCTCAAGACTCCCTATTCTCATGGGGGATGATACTCCGGTAGCAATAGCAGGAGAAGGGAGAGTGGAACTCCACAATGGCAGTTTTGAGAATGTTTTACATGTTCCAAATCTTTTTATGAATCTGCTCTCAGTTTATCAAATCACTCAGAAAGGTAAAAAGGTTGAATATACATCAGATTTAGTTTCAGTAATTAACATACATGCCAATTCCATCATTGCAATTGGCGAGTTTGATCACAATTCAAGGTTGTATAAATTCACTAAGTTTTATGACGATGACTCCTCTATTCTACTTACACGTAAGGAGAGTACTTTACATGCACCTCCACTGAAACATGCATATACTCTTGTTCTTCCATCAATTTCAGACATCAGACATGATTCCATACACTTTGATTGTGTACATGGAAATAAGCACGTAGTACATCCAGATAAGAAGCCAGTGTTGAAGCTTTAGCAGATGCCCAAGAAGGCACATACCACACTTCAGGCAACATGCAACCTTGCAGGGAATCCATTGTATTCGAGGAGGAATCGATCTCAACATGAGGAGCCTTTTCATGTATTTTCAGCTTCAGAACCTGTGATGCCCATGCATTTCTATATGGTTCAATCTGCTAATCCACAGAACTACAATAGGGTTGTGGGAAATCCATTATGGAAAGAAGCCATGCATAAGGAGTATGACTCACTCCTACAGAACCAGACTTGGAATATGGTTCCACATCCACCAGAAAGAAATATTTTTAGGTGCATATGGGTCCACAGGATCAAGAAGTACAAGGCCCAATAGGTTGCCAAAGGACTTCATCAGATCCATAAAGATTTCTACATCTTCAAAAAGAATTTCAATGAGCAGAAGTTTCAGACTTTGCAGAATCGTCTTGCAGTGAAGAACATAGTTGCCTAGCAGCTGTCATTTTCTTCTTTTGATACATTATCTTTTGAGCGGGGGTTTTGTTCCCACATGGTTTTCCCTCTTTCCTCACTTTTATTCAGTGTTCATTATTTGCATTGTACATGGGTACCTAAAATGGCCTAGTAATCAAGACTCATTTTTTACTCCATAGTGATATTCAGGGGGGGTGTTGGAGAAATTTCTATTTTCAACACATTAGTTCAGTGGGAGTTAATTGACTAGTTCTATTTAGACTTTCTATTTTTACCATCACTATTATGCATGCATGCATTCCTAAGGAAAGTTAACTGCTTGATTGTTTTTCTTAATTATGGAATGCTTTGCCCTATATATGAATGTATTCCACTCATTCATTGTATCATATTGATCATGATCTATGTATTAATCATCAACTCATTGGAGTAGTGTGGATATATTTTCTCATTCTTCCATATTGAATCTCTCTTACTTTTTTGATAAGCTTTGTTTGTACTCACTTTAGCTAGATCTCCTGTGCAGGTTTCCATGAAACACTAAAAAAATGCACAATCATAACTAAGTTTAAAGAGAATATGTGGAGTGATAGAGAGATTGAGAATACGAGAATGTTAATTATTTCGAAGAAATCATTAACTTTAAGTAAGAATATTAAAATTACTATCTTTATATTGTTGTCAACTCAAAAAGGACAATAAATATTGCAAAGATAAGAACAAATTTCCATGATCTTCATACTGAAATTGGACTTTGGAAAAAACCTAAAACACCTTGGCATCAAAAAAGTTATAAAATATGTGAGATGAATAAAGTAGAGGATGAAAAACACTCTCTTGGAATGCCAAACCTACAAAGACATTAAATCTAATTTTAAAAAAATTGTAATAAAATTGAACTACATACCTTATTAACCCGTAAAAATAAAAATGAACTTGGAAATTTCATTTCAAATTTATCCAATCATAAAAATAACATAAAAAATCAAATAATTAATTTAATTTGTAAAATCAAACATACCAAGTTTAATCTTAATGAATACTAATCATCATCACATCATTATTAAACTTTATTAAAAAAACTTAAAATATATTCATAATCCATAAATAATGCTAAAATAATGAATACACAACAAAACATTTTTACAAACTAGAATATCTAAATAAAAAATAAAAAACTGTGATCTAATCCTAAACCAATGTTCCTATCCAAATTCCCCAATATAAAAATTGTTTGGATCCTTTTGTGTAAATATAATTTGAATTACCTGCATTTCTTGTCCCATTGATCCACCATCGTAATCATGAAAAATTGGTATATCATACATATAAATCTACACTATAATAAATAAAAATATGTTCATTAATAATTAAATTAAGGTTTCTATTTGAAATTCAAATTTCATATCATATAGGATAAACATAATGTATCTTCTTGTTTTGATTTGTACGTCTATTATACATGAAATTAATGATGGATCTTCCTTAAGATGCCTAATGTGGTTTCATTCATATGCCTAAATAATAGTTCTTGCTCCTGGTATCTCATCCCATCCCTTCTTTTGATAATGATATTATTTATAAACTGAAATTTATAAATACTAATAAATTTTGTTTTATAGAATGAAATTAAAGTTGTATTCGTAATCATTTCAAAACTTATATACAATTAATAAAAACATTGTTCACCATCCTAATAAAAAAAAATGAAGTTTCGTGGGGATGTTTGTCATGTCAGAATGAAACATGAGAAGAAACATAAGCTAATATAATTAATTATGAATTTTCACATGCATAGCTTATCTTGACAATTCCATTAAATCTATATTAACAGTTTAAGATCTATCTAGCATTGGTAAAACAAATTGATACCTATGATGAAGTCATCAAGTAATATTGAAAATTGTCTATTGCAAAAACATCAAATTATCAATTAATGTGGTATGCATGCACTCGTAATATTAATTAAAAAATATTAAAAATAATATAAATTTGAAAAAGTGCACACATAGTACACCACACCCCCTTTCTACATCACTCATATAATGAAATATAGGCATATTGGATATTATCTATGTACAAATTAAATACTCATTGAACATTATAAGAAGACAAGTAATAGATGATAGCTTATATCATGAAAGAGGGTGATTTATATTATTTGTTTATGTAATTCCTCATCTAATGTGGTATGCATGCACTCGTAATAATAATTAAAAAATATTAAATATAATATAAATTTAAAAAAGTGCACACACCACACCCCCTTTCTACATCACTCATATAATGAAATATAGGCATATTGGATATTATCTATGTACAAATTAAATACTCATTGAAAATTATAAGAAGACAAGTAATAACTGATAACTTATATCATGAAAGAGAGTGATTTAGATTAATTTTTTTTGTAATTCCTCATAACACTGCATAAAAAATATAAAAAATAGTAAAAAAATTGTTAGTTATCATTTCCAATCTATCATTTAACTATTGACCACTTTGTTATATTTAGGATAATTGTAAATGAGTGTCACAATAATAAAATCAATCTCTTTTGTTGTTTATTGATTTTAGAAAAGTTTTTGACACAATGCTTATGATTAAAAGTTCCTTTCTAGTTGAAAGCAATTGCAGTAAGGTTGTATGAGAATATTATTTCCATTTAGGAACATTAAGGGTTGGTTGAAAGAAATTAACTGTAATATAGGAGCCATAGGAGCCAAGCAAAGTTGTCCCCTGTCCCCCACCCCTTTTGGCATACACATTGACAATTTAGAAGAGTGGTTGGAAGAAGTAGGTTGTGTCGGTCCAACTCTCACTGGTATAGTCATCATCCTTCTTCTTTACACCGATGATTTTGTTATTATGGTGAGAAGTCCCTATGACTTCGGTAAGAATCTAAGAATTAGTAAGGATTTCTACTCTAGTATGGGTATGACTATGAACATTGAAAAAATGAAGCTTATGATAATTCAATCCTAAAATATCACCTAAGGTACTTTCTTATATGACAACAACAGCTTGAAGGAAGTTCCTTCATACAAATATCTCAGAATCAATATTCATCACAAGCTCAATTGGGACTATAGCATTGAGCAAATGATAAATGGAGGGTGGAAAGCTCATTATGGACTTGAAAACGATTGTAAATTAGAGGACCTTTGGCAATGGGATAAGAAAATAAATCCTCTTTGAGACTCTTGCCACTCCTATTATCTTATATGGATGTGAAGTTTGGGGATGCAATATCTCTAGAGAATCCTAGAGAAAGAAAAGAGACGATCGAAAATAGTTTTATAACTTGTAATCTTAAAATTAAAGAAAATACACCCTAGCCTATCCTTCTCATAGAAGTGGACCTTTCTGTTGAAGATTGAGTAGCTTCGGAAGCAGGGATGATTTTAAGGATGGAAATTTATTTTAAAATGTAGAAACCTTGGTGAATCTTACTAATCCTTCATATGTCAACTATAAATGTTTGGCGATATTTTTGTAAAAATATTCAAATTTCTAAGTATTTTATATAGTTTTTATAAATTTTTGGCTATTTTAAGGTAAAATAAGTTTATCTTATAGAATTTGGTGAATCATTTTTAAAATGCTTGAGCTCGATTTTGGAAAACCATGGAAAATTAGCCCTTGGTGAGAAATTTAGCCCCTAAAATCATCCATGTTGGAAAGATATCCCTTATTGTATTTGATATGGGGAAGTTCTCTTAGGTTGATGGTGATGATTTGGGTATTGGTTGTCATTATGGCAGGCAGCACTCTCAGTGGTCACCCCAACCGGGACCCTCACTCCTAGCTAGAAGAGTCTAAAGCTCTTCCAACTCCTCTGGGGATTTCTATACCTGATCGTCTGAGACCTTCCCTTCGAACTTCAGGGAGTAGAGGGTTTCGGACTCACTTGAACCTGCACCTTGATTGCAATATGAGACCTCAGGATCCAGAGCCTGAAGTCAACACAGTGCCTTCAGGATCACCGGGGATTTCTTGTCCGAGGATATCCGATTGGGTGAGAGGCAGGAGTACCTGCTGAGGCTCCCAGAACCCACAGATATCTTGATGTACACCATAAAACCCTATGGCGTCAAGGGTCCCTGCTGCCCGTCCAGTGGGACCTACAGCATTCAGCGGTTCCGACTCCAAACCTCCTAGCTTTGGAAACCAGAGGCCGAAGAAGTCCGATACTCCGGATCTGTGCCAGCTGTCCGTGCTAGGATCAACGGTCTCGATCAACTCGAGAGATCGCCCTTCGCGTGTTCAATGTGCATGGGATCCTCACCCTCACCAATCCCGATTTTCCGACGAGAAAATGGAATTGGGTCTCCTTACACTTGCGGCTAAAACCCTTCGCTACTCCTTCCGGATCTGGCGGTCCCGCGGTCTCGTGAGAACAGCGATCTCAAGTGCGTCGATTCTCTTCCTCTTGAAGGTCCGCAAGCTCGCCACCTTTCTGTGCGGCCTCTGCGGAGTCAAATTCTCAATGGACCAGGGCCATCCGCCGAACCGTCTTCAAACGCAGCCGGGGTCGCCGTGCGTTAGCCTTCAACCTTGACCACTCTCAAGTGTTGAGTTCTCGACTCTGGGCACCTCACTCATTCGGCGAGTCTCCAACCCTTCCTTTCAGTTGCGGTGAGGCTCCACCTCCGGTAGAGCACTCACGCACTTACGGTTGAATACTCAAACCAACTTTCAGGGAAAAGAGAAACTAAAGATCCAACTACTTAAGCCTCGGCCTTGCTCTATGCGGAGGTATTATTTACCTCGATGCGGGAATCTCCGGCTCGGCGGAGAAATTGAAACTCATTCCCTCGGGTTCGACACGATAAGCAATCACATATGCAGCATACGAGATGCATAAAATGAAGCAAATGAAACAAAGATACGACATCAACAACCGAAAGTATCAAACCCGCATCCATGATGAGAGTTAGTAAAGCTTTTTCCTATTATTGGTATTTGTACATGGAATTCTTCACAAGCTCTCTCTCGACTCTGCTCTCTCTCTTGCTCCTCCTCGTAGAAAAATGAATGAGGGATCACGAATAATCTTACAAAATGTCTGAGGGAGGGTGTCTATACTCCGTCTTCCCTCTCTAAGCTAACTGTCTAATCTATAATCAATTTCTATCTAACAACATTAATTCTAATAAATGCTTTCATATCTACTTAATACGATACAACTACGCTCGGCTTTGAATGTCCGTCCAAACGACGGCGCAACAACCTCCAAAGCATTTCAAAGTATTGCTGGCATTTTATCGGTGTAGGTTCTTTCTCAGATGTAGTCTAAGTGATGATGTTGATGCTCCTGCATCATGCTCCTTGGCTCAAAAGTTTTCATGGGCTCTTGCTCCTTGAGCTCTGTCTGGTCTGCCCATGTTTGAAATCCTTTGCTTAGTCTCGGTGGCATCCTCCACCGGGTGATTTTTCCACTTCACCCGGTATTCAAAATACTGCTTCCCACTGGTCTTCTTACGCATTCTCTTATCCGATTATACACTCCATCACGGGGCAAGACGAAGCCCGGCAGCTGATTTACGCCAGCTGGATCAGCGGTTCATCAATTCGATTCATTTATGATGCGTAGGGGTATAAATCAGAGATGTTAAAATCGGAGATATCCAGTGCAACCGAACAACTCAAGCTCATATGCATTCTCTCAAAATTTTAGAACTTCGACGTAGTCCGATCTTCTTCATCTTGAGCTTGTTATATGTTTCATGGGAACCTCTCTTTTCTCAATCTTGGTGGATCTCACTTGCAAATGAGTTCTGTCTTTTCATTGTCGTACATTGCTTATACTCTTGGTGGATTTACGCGGCCTTCAACGCTGCATGAAGTTCTTACATTACCTCGATAAACTCTTACCCTTAGCTACTTGTCTCGATACATTACATCTCGGGCTCGGTCTCCCTCTTTCCGGTGCGTCCGTTACAAAATGCAGAATGGGCTCTTACGTACCGATTCCTTACAGGGTCGTTGTCTTATATTCTGCTGTGGTAGGATGTGATCCAGCGTCATTCTCAATCACCGAGTTCTCAATGGATCTCCCAAGCTCCTATTGACCCATACGTGCGCCCATGCAATGCGGATGGTGTGAGAACAAAGCTAGATCAGTCCCGACTTCTTCCGGCGTCCTCCAAAATGACCTATGAACTTTGTGTCTCGATGCGGGGCGATGCTCTTGGGCAATCCATGCAATCGAAATTTTTAAAAATAAATTTGCGATGTGTGTAGCATCGCTGGTCTTCAATGCCACGGGATGAAGTGTGCCATTTTCGGCCACATCCCACCTGACAAAAAGCGGAATCAACTCCTCTACGAGTTCTTGGCGGGTCTGGGAACAAAATCCCGTAAATTAACCTCCGGCCTCCTCGAGGGAATGGGTAGCAGTTGATACAATCCGATTGTTTTGCTTCCACTGCGCCTTGGCTGATGTTGACAAATTCTACGCACGTCGAATGCGGCTTGACTGGCCAGCGCATATTCTTGGCCAAAAATATGACTCGTTCAGCTTGGCAAAAGTTTTGTCATGTCAAAAATGACACGCTAATCGCGTGAACTTCTCCTTCACGATTCTCTCATAGAGCAATCGAGAATACAGTTGTTTTCCTTTGAACAACAATCCATCTTAGATCAAGGTAGTCTATCCATGGACTCCTATCCACGAAGCGGGTTCTCGGCCCTTGTCTTCTCGAAATCAGCATCGCAGCATACATGTCCTTCAATTTCCTCAAAACCTAAAGTTTTGACTTTGAATTCTACTTGATGACAAGCACTTCACCTTTCGAGCATGTTACCTTGTTAGCGGTCCGGCGTGCTTGATATCACAAATTTGGGTGAAATTTTGCATGTACTCAACCCGCCGCGCGTAGCCACATTTCGGCTTCTCCTGGGCTCACGGTGCAATCGTGGTTGTCCATATACAACGCAAACTCCTTGGTCGGATAGTGCCTCCCACTTTTCAGCACGGATGATGGCATAGGGCACTTTGTCATATGTAGGTGCTTCCAATTTTGCATCGTCCGACTTCTACCATGTCACGCCCGCAATTCGTCCTCGACTCAACCTCCTCCAGGCGGCGCCCACTAGCATCACATCTTACTTGGAGGCTTTACGAAGTCGGCAATGCAAAATCCCGAACTTTCGGTGATCTTCCGGCTTCAGCAGTTGAAACTTCTCTCAACCTCGGTATCCAGCGAAAGAGTTTTATAATAGTTTCTTCATAGTATCCATCATTCTTCATTAATTCCACTAAAGTTCGAATGAACTTCACGTAGAAATAGCCAACCCATGGAAGCCATTTGCCTCAAAATATTTACGGGTGATGGCCAAACTCATATCACCTCCACCTTCGGGGATCCATCTTCAATTCATTTCTTAGGAATAGCAAGAGCAAATAAGTAGGTTCCGTGCGCATAAGCGAACATTTTTAAGTTTATCAAGCCAACTTCTCTGTTCTTGATTCTTCTCATCTGCGTAAAATGTCCCAATATGCTCTTCACGAGATTTCTTGAAAATCAAAATATCATCCGGGTACACCACGACCGACTTGCCAATGAAGATTCTTTCGGGGACTTCATTCGGTAGCCTCATGAGAGAGATTCTAGGTGCATTAGTCAAGCCAAAGCGGCATGACGACCACTCATGAAACCCTAGTTTGTCTTGGTATTTATCTTCCTCATCTCCCTCTCTCATCCAGGTCTGATGATATCCGCTCTTGAGATAAATATTGAGAAAGAAATGTGTCTATGTACCCCACTTCGAGGCAATCCATCAAGTCATCCATTCTTGGCAATGGAAACCGATACATGATGGTGATCTTGTTAATAGCCACGGAATGCATTGCATTCTCAACCTCATCTTCCTTGGAGCTCAATACCGGGTTAGGCAGGCACCGGACTTGAACTCTCTCACAGGTCCCTTGTCCTGCCGGATCAGACACCTTTTGACCTCTCGTTCTCTTGATCCCAGCACATGCCTTTGCCTTATTAAATTAAACTTGCTCACGGAATGGTCGATATGGTATTCGGCTCCTCGCGGTGGTAATGAACAAACTGGCTCATCCACGATGAGTATACGACCAAACTCTCTGACGATTCTTTGAATTTCTTCCGACAAGTCGTCCACTCTTGTACTTGTCAAGACAACCAAGGGTTGTCTTGACAAGCAAAGAACTGTGGATCTTCATTCTTCTCCGGCCCTACGTAGAGAAGTTCCTTCCCACTCATAAGAATGTGTCTTTAATCTTCGATTTTACTTCCTTTGTCTTTTATCGGCGGTAGGATTCTTGGGATGCCATCCTTCTCCAAGGTATATGTATTCATTCTCCCATCATGAACAACATTTATCTCATACTGCCATGGTCTGGTGATGCATTGACATCACGTCCATGGGAATGACATCACACAAGATCTCGTCATGATAATTCCCAATTTTAAATTTAGCTAAGCATTGTTTAGTGACACTTGACCGGTGTCCTTTTTGTAGCCACAGGACCTTATATGGTTCAGATTGCTTGGTGTCTTCGACTCCGACTTTTCCACCATCATTTTACTAGCGAGATTATGGTGCTCCAGCATCAATAATGACCACATTTTACGTCGCCAGGCATTGCAAGGCACAATAGAACAGTCTGCTCCTGCAGCATTTATCCACCTCCTTTTTCGAGATTCAATGAAAATTTTATTCATGCCAGTGACTTCCCCTTTATCCGGCATCTTACATGCATCTTAAATCCATACTCTGGGCCTCGGCTGACGTGAGAGCTTTTCCTCCGTCCACCTTCCTCTCAGGACAATCCAGCGGTTACTTGGCGTCCTTACCACCATTAAACATGTGATAATTCCTCCTAGGCCTCTTCCTGCGCTTACCAGTGCAGTAATGGCATCGACGCCATCCTCCTGGCGATCCTCTTGGCTGGCCTCTCGGCTCAAAATTTCTGCCCTCTACAGCGTGAGGTTCCCACCCCTCTCGAAGCTTTTCCACCGAAAGGTCTTTTCCAAATCCTCCAGCAGGCTTACCGTTAGCTCTGAACAGCGGCTTTGCCTCACGGTGGCTTGACCCTCGGCCTACCGTTGACCACCTTGCTGGCTCAACTTTCTTACGCTTTCAAAGCCATGCGATCGCATCTCAATGCATGGTCGACATCTTTCGACTCGTCACGAATCTCGCTACACGAGGAGCCCGGATTCGGTACCTTGCCACTTTCGTCATCACTCTCGCGGGTGGCAGGATGTTGACCCTATATAAAATTCCCTCGATTGTATTCCCTTCAGCTGTCGCCGACTTTTTTGTCACCGGGGTTCTGCATCCGCTTTGAACAGAGTGATCCGATAGTCCCTCGGAATGAATTTATCCGCCTTGACTTGGCGTCATCCAGGTCCAAGTTTGATATACATTTTCTGAGCGCTTTTATGCGCTGTATTTCGTCCCACCATGAACGCGTGTCCCTTCAATTTGGTGGCATGTCTCACTTTTCTTATCCTCTTCGATATCTTCGCAATCGGTAGGTGTCTAATGCTGGATCAGTCCGGTAATTCTTGATGTTTAGACTCCCCTCATAAATTCGGGATGTGTCGCGTGGTGTAAACAGTATGGTTGAATGCTGCTTCTTGATCATGATGTCCGACTTCCTCTTCAATCTCGGGATCGTTGAACTCCTCGGCGTCAGTTCCACGCCTTTGGGTAGTCTCCAAATCCTCGAGTCTCGCCCTGAGAACTCGAATCTGACGTTCCATCGGCGTACCAGTGGATTCTCGGGTGCATCTCTCCTCCGAGACGTACATCTTCTGGGTCAGGTGACTTCCTCTCTCTCCTAGGCGGCATTTTGTATCTCCTCTTTGCTATCTGAAAAAAAAGGAATTCCACCTCCCGCTCTGATACCACTCAGCAACCGTAGCACTCGGCGGTCACTAACCGGACCCTCTCCTCTATGGCGAAGAGGTCAGCTCTTCAACTCCTCTTCGGGGAGTTTATCACCCACCGGTCGTCTAGGAACCTTCCTTCTCGAACTCGGGAGTAGGGTTTCGGGACTCATGAACATATCGCACCGCCAGTGCAATGAGACCTCAGGATCCAGAGCCTCAGTCAGCACATTAGCAGCTCAGGATCTCGAGGATTTTCTTGTCCAGGGATATCGGTGGGTGAAGGCGAGGGAGGTACCCGCTGAAACGAACCCCAGGTATCTTGGAATATTATATCTCCACGCGGTTCCCTCTGACGTCCGGGTCCCACACTTGCCACGTCCCGTCGGGACCTCGCGACTCACGGGTTCCTGACTCCAAACCTCCTGCTTTTGGAAACCAGAAGTAGAAAGTCGATACTCAGGATCTCGCCACTGTCCAGATGCTAGGATCAAGCGGTCTCGTCAACTCGAGATAAACCTCCGTAATTCGATGTGCATGGGATCTACGCCCTCACCGATCCGTTGCTGGAAGCCCGAAGTAGAATAGGTCTCCACTCTTGCGGCCTAAACCTTAACTTCTCCTTCCGGATCGTGATCCGAGAGTCTCGGCAGGGCCTTAGCGATCTCAAATTAAATTCGATTCTCTTCCTCTTGAGAAGAGTCCTCAGCTCGCCACCTTTCTGCGAAATGCGACCCTGGAGTCAAATTCTCAATGGACCAAAGGGGCTATCCCTTCTGAACTTCGTCTTCAAACACCTTAAAGTTGCCGTGCGTTAAACCCGCCTTCAACCTTCGACCACTCTCAAAGTGTTGAATTCTCCGGCTTCTGGGCACCTCACTCATTCGACGGGGTCTCAACCCTTCCTTTCTCAGCAACTCGCGTGAGGCTCCACCATCAGTAGGCACTCACCTGCACGGTTAGAATACTCAAACCAACTCCGGGAAAAGAGAAACTAAGATCCAACTACTTAGCCGCCTCGACACACTCTATGCGGAGGTGATGAAGCCGCACTTTCGATGCGGGAATCTCGCGGCTGTGAGGAGAAACAATTGAAACTCATTCCCTCGGGTTCACGGCGATAAGCAATCACATATCACGACATGCAAAGATCGCATAAAATGAAGCAAGTAAACAAAGGCACAGCATCAACATGCGAAGTGTAACACATCCATGAGATGGAATCAAAGCTTTTCCTATTAACTCAATGGCTATTACATGGAATTCTTCACAAGCTCTCTCGACTCTGCTCTCTCTCTTGCTCCTCCTCATGAAAAATGAATGAGGATCTGAATAATCTTACAAAATGATACAAGGGAGGGTGTCATACTCGTTTTCCCTCTCACGAAGCTAAAGCATCCCTAATCTATAATCAATTCCTATCTGAACAACATTAATTCTAATAAATGCTTTCATATCTACTAAATACGATACAACTGTGCTCGGCTTTGAATGTCAGATCAAGCGACGGTAACAATCTCAAAGCATTTCAAATAACTGCTGGCATTTGTCAGGTATGGAGTTCTTTCTCGTCTTGTAGCGGTCTAAGCTTGATGGTGTGAATGCTCCGCATCACATTGATGTCAACCACGGAGTGATTGGTTGTTGGTTGTTATTGATGTCAATCCTTGGAGAGTGATATTGTGATTGATATCAACCGCCGGAAAGAAGTCACGGTAGTGAATTTTGGTAGCACAAAGGCATGGGTAAGGGACCCAAGTCTATTTGAGATATAAAGGCATGAAGATCGATTGATATATTATAAGGTAATACTATTCTAGATGGATAATACATGTCATGCCATTTTACGGTGATATGTGGAATGCCACATAAAGCCACCGCAGTTAGAGATTTATGGCCATGTGAAGTTGGATAACCCTCATGAGTTATCTAGAAGATCCTAGAAGGTCAAAGAGAAGTCAATTGATAGAAGGTCCTAGAAGAGTTGACTAGTCCAAGAATGGTTAGTCATGGGTTAAGTGGATTCAACAAGAAAACAATTAAAGTGATCAAGTTGCAACTAGAATTGGAGGTTTCTTGGTTATGTGGACAAAGTTGATATGTGGACAAATTGGATAAGTGGACATAGTTGGCTAAGTGGACAAAGTGACTAAGTGGACAAAAGTGGTTAAGAAGTGGAAGAAGTGGCTAAGTGGACAAAGTATTTAGAAGTGAACAAAGTGGTTAAGTGGACAAAGTGGCTAAGTGGACAAAGTGGTTAAGTGGATACTTCCTAGAGGAAGCTACATGGAGAGTATGAAGCCAGAGATCAAAGGGTCTCCCATTGGTATCCATTGAGCATAGTGAATATCTACAAGTGGCGAGGTAACTAAAGGATATGTAAGATTGAATTTATGAGGGAAGGTGAAGTAAAAGAAGGCGAAATTCAAGGGAGGACAAAGTCTTGATGATGATTTCTAAGGTATGTTATTTATGGATCATCTCCGTTTAGCAATAAAATGTTTTCTCTGTGATTTAGGCAGGTGAAATGAAGGGAAGTTGAGATAATCAAGTAGCTGTGATAAAAATTCTAGCTTATGCATCATTGTATTTTGGAGTTACACTCCGAGTGAAGATAGGGTTTGTGGATTGTCATGAAACTAGTATAAAACATGTGTTTGAATTAAAAGCGTCCTTAACTTCTTCCTACTTGAATCCAAATTAAGTAAGAAACAATGTATTGGTTATGTACAATCTATAGTATGTTTTTGTAACATTTTCATATCTATACATAAAATATTTCGTGCGGGCATGCTCTGGTTCTTTCTCTGAGAGATAAATGAATTCAACAGAATTGCCATTTTTTCTTTAACTCCTTTTCTAGGAGGTTCCAACTGATGAAACCTATGGAATTGTAGATAAGACATTGAAGAACATTGTGTACCATTTTCCGTATTCATTATGGAATTTTATGGATTATGATTGTTTCAAATTAGGGTTGTTGACTAATCAAAATTAGTCAATGTGAGACTAAAGAAGTAAAGTTTGATGAAAATTCTAGTCTCTTGTTGTTAAAGTTAGGAAGGTTGTAGGTATGTGATCATATATACGAAGTCTATTCTGAGTTACAAATCATGTTGGATGATGAACTTGATAAGGTATTTTGGTTAAGGTACATATTCTGGATAGGGTTGTATAACAGTGAGGTTGTGACACAAGGTTTGATGTAATGGTGTATGGTATTGGGTTTATGGATAGAGAGATGATGGTGTTAGAGAATTTTGATGGTTATATTGGTGTATGTTGTTGGTATGGTTGAGGGTACATGTTGGTTACATGGTTGAGACAAGTAGTTGATAGGAGTTGGCACCTTACATGAGGTGTATAGTTGATGATGTTGGTACATCTTGATGAGTCATAGTTTATGTGTGTTGATGCATGAATGGTACATGGTTGGAGGCCTTGTTAGTAGTATTGTTGACAAATGGATTTATGGATGATGTAGCATACTAATGCAGACCCCTCAGTAGAGATGATAGGATCTTGCCAAACCACTCCAAAGGTTAATTAAAACCCTTGTTTAAGCAGGTAGAGATTTTAGACTGCGAGGTTGGAGGTTCACCGGCCTTAATGCCACAACTCTTCTCAAACAAATGTCAACGAGGTTGACTCCTCCAATACAGCGAGCACATGCCACTGTGCCCCCCTGGATTACGGCTTCGGACTGGTAGACAACCAGCGATCATTCCTCTTCCTTATGATTCCCCGAACTCGAAATTTCGTCTTTGGCAAGATAAATGGTACATGAGCCTCCTTGATCTATCGGCTCGTGAGATTTTTGGATTTTGTGAACCAGGTCCCACGACTCATTGAAATCACTTGTCGCGCCAATCCACGAATTCCAGAAATGTGAATTCGCACAACATCCGACTCGTTGGATTGGATCAATAATTTCTTATCTCTCCTAATCTTATGGTGATTGAAAAGGCACTCGCCTTAACCCCCTCACTTCTTTGCAAGATCTGATGGTGCTCAGGTCTTTGATGCTTCTCCATGAAGTGTTCCCACCGTCTGATTCCAGACTTGATAATCCCTTTCGCGATCCGGGGATTTTTTGTGACCAAGGATTTTGGCCTACGCTCGAAACTTGTGAATCCTGAATGCACGGGATGATCTAATGACTCAAACTGACAACGATCAACAATCCATGTTGATTCGCGATGTATCCGCGGTGGTGGGTTCATTCGAAGCTCTAACCACCTTGCATCTCCTCTGGATCCTACAATCCCCACAATTTCAAGAGTTCTCCTCGGAGAACTCTGACCGCCTGATTCACTCCTCAGCTTCTACCCCAGCAGGCCTTCCGGTTTTCTCCCTCTCGAACTTGACTTCTATGAGATGATTTCAACCTTCATATTCCTTTGACCACTTCAAAGGTTTGATCCCTCCCGAGCTTTCTCTTGTAAACTCAAACTTTAAAATGATCCTATGCAGCACTCCTTGCGTAAAACTTTCAAATAACCTGCGGTTTTGAATCGCCGACCACATTACTCTTTAGCGGTAGTCTCTCAATCTTCTACTGGATTTGTAAAACCAAGACTTCAATCATCCACGGCTGCCATGGTTTGTGCTTCCGCTGCCCTTACTTATCTTTGGTATAGAGACAATGATATCTCTCAGTCTTTTTAGAGATGACCTCGAGATCCCTCGTCAACACACTATGCGGGACATTCATTTGCCTCCTTGCATGAATTCGGGGAAAATAATTGAAACTTGTTGGTCCCGGTTTTGATATGTTCTATGCCATGCCATACCATTGACCTCAACTCTATGCAGTGCCTTGCGTTCTCATACGGATACTAATCAACACCCATACACCATAGAGGTCACCCCTAAGGTATCTTTGAAATTGAAGTTATTATTATGCATTTTAATACTTTAATTTGATAAATTAGCTAATATCACTCGGGTAGGTACCATTTCTATTCTTGGTAGCGAGGATGGGTGCAGGTACCAACTCACCTTTGTAGATACCCGGTGGAGGCGATTCAGTAGATGCATCATGGCAAAGCGTTATGGTGAGAAGGGAAGATAGAAGAGCCACGAACCCGGTGGGTAGTTGCCTGGTATTTCGGGGAGATGTGATGATGATTACCTTGGATCGAGATGCTTCAGTGTTCACGCCATTTGACACTTCGATGTCCGCGAAGTTGTCAGAAGCTAATTTTTTCAGTTTCATTGCAAGACTACTCGGATCAGTTAGATTTAGCTTTCCGTTTCTTTGTTTTTAGGCTGTTACAAACAATGTGACTATGATATAAACCCGTTCTTAGAAATGAACGCGGGTTTATATCATACACACAAAAGACACGATTAACATTACTGTTGTATCGTTATCGACTATGCTGAACTTATGTCTAATCTAAATTGCTGCCGCGTATCTATTGCCTGTAACATGGGTTGAATATTATTAGCACCCGGTAAGGTTAGTAGATGCTCGCATTCCCGCCCATTATTCACATCGTGTGATTAATTGACTCACCGTTTTCTCCCATTTCGCGTTTGGTTAGACATATTTGGTGCAATAGCATTTTATTAGCAATGGAGTGGATTAATTAGTAGTGTGTTATAGTTTAGTTTTGCTTCCACATCGAGTGGTTTGCTCAGCATTTATAGATTTGTTTTTGGTTTAGTATAGTTTCATTTCTTATGGTGTGTGAATGCTCATATACCCTCTGATCCTCAGCGTAGGGATAAATTACTATTCATTTCCTTAACAAACTTCGACTTCGGACCATATCTTTTCGGTGATGAATGCTAAATCTTGGTACATGCAATGGGTAACATATGCATATGATTGCTTGGTTTTAAGTTTTTCTTTCTTAATAGAAATAGCTTATTACATTTCATTTTGGTTAAGCGATATGGATTGTTTTTGTTAGTGTTTAGGATGACGGGATGGTTAGAGCTCTGGTACCGGAGTTACTGACATTCGAATTGTTTTTCCAGTTAGATAGCACTAGATTTGCTTTAGCAAATCTACTGCTAACTTCAGTAGATTTGCTTTAGCATTGAATTTGTTTTCCAGATTGGATAGCGTTAGATCGTTTCTCTGTGTTATGCGGATTAGTTTTAGGCATACAGAATGAGCAGCGGTTAGACGATTACTACCGTAATGTCATGAGTGAAATGATAATGCTGATGATAGATGGTTAAACAGAGAGTTAGAATGACTTTGTAGAATCGTGCTTTTTAACATAAATAACGTTTGAGTCTTTGAGTACTAGACTGTTTTGTTTCTGTTTATGATTCCATAGGAATGCTCAGTTTTGAGTTAGTCATCTGAATTCAAATTCTTAGAATAGGTGTGTGCTTTATTTTTTGGATAGCATTCGAATAAAGACTAGGCGCTTGCACTATGCGTGTATCATTTCGAAATTAATTTTTAGGATAGCATTCGAATAAAGACTAGACGCTTGCCTGCACATACTGTGTATCAGCTCGAAGTATACCAACCCTGGTTTGACAATTTAGTGATTCAGGACACTTAAAAGCTACAATTTAGCAGCCTGACAAAACTCATCCTTCTTCTCTCTCAGACTTTATACATTCAACATGAAATCATACACATAACACAACATTGAAATAAATGCGTAACAGAGAAACAAATCAACTATAAACATACCATTCAACTAATGCAAACAGTAAGCATCATAACACCATGAAAATTGAGTCGAAGTTTCATATATTAACTCAACTATTCATGTACATGGTTCTTCTCTACAACTCTCTGCTACAGCTCTACAACTTATGAATTATGAATAGTTATCTTACAATGGTACAAGGGTTGAGGGTGTCTATCATCCGTTTTACCTCCTACACTCCTAAACTATCTAATCTATTAATTTGCATCCACCTACTTTCATTAAACAGACTTAAATGCCTATTACAGTCGACAGATGAGAGAAATCGCTCCAGATCTGTTCACATCTCCAAGATATAAATGTAAGTACACTTCCCCCAGCTATTACATTAATATCCATTCATTAATTCTTCAAAACATTTCAAAATGTGCACTGGTGTTTTTCCAGTTGTCTTATGCCTTTACGCTTGCTTGGCTGGCTACTTACGATGCTCCTGCATCATACTCCCTTGCTTGAAAATTTTCATGAACTCTTATTCATGAGTTCTTGCATGGTCTGTTTGTGCCTATGAATTGTTGCTTCATCCTCCCAACTTGCATATTCAACTGGATGTCCCTTCCATTTAACCAAGTATTCAAAATACTCTTTTCTCCTGGTCTTTTTGCTAATCCTTTTGTCAATTATGCTTTCCATCTACAACACTACAGCTACAGGCCTTTGTTTTGTCCATTGAATCTTTTCTTGTTTATATTCTACCCCTTCTTCTTCATCTCTATAAGGGTACAAATCCACGATATTGAATATTGGATAATTCAATCTCATATGTGTTTGCCCCAAATTTCTTTATGACTTTACATGGTCCAATCTTTTTCATCTTCAACTTGTTATACGTTCCCCTTGGGAACCTCTCCTTCCTCATATGTGAAAGAATCAAATCACCAACTTCAAATTGAATTTCTTGCATGTGTTGATCTGCTCTATGCTTGTATTCTTGACTTGAATTCTATAATCGCTCCTTAACTTGGTTGTGAAGCTCATTCATTCCTTTCGCAAAGCCCTCCATACTAGCACTCCTGAATTCAACTTGTTTTGCATCTTTCAATTCAGAAAATCCCCTTGGTTGCATTCCATATACAATTTGGAATGGACTGTGCCCTGTGCTTCTATTGAGTGAATCATTATAAGCAAATTCTGCATGTGGCAGAATGTGATCCCATTGACTATGGTGTTCAGTCACTAAGCTTCTTAGCAAATCTCTCAAGCTCCTGTTTACGACCTCTGTCTGTCCATTCGTCTGAGAATGATACGCTGAGATAAAAGACAAAATTATTCCTAGCTTCTTCCATAAGGTCCTCCAAAAATGTCCCACAAACTTGGTATCTCAATCAGAAACGATACTCTTTGGCAAGCCGTGAAGTCTGACGACTTCCTTGAAAAACAGGTTCACAATATGAGTTGCATCACTGGTTTTTTGGCATGGTATGAAATGTGCCATTTTTTAAAATTTGTCAACTACCACAAAGATCAAATCACATCCTCTCTGTGTCCTTGGTAGTCCCAATATGAAATCCATGCTCACTGCGTCCCACGGCCTTTCAGGTATGGGTAATGGCTAGTATAACCCTGTGTTTTTCCTTTTTCCTTTCGTGTGCTGACAAAGTCTACACCTGTCTACAAATTTATTAACATCTGTTCTCATCCTTGGCCAATAATATGAGCTATTCAACCTTGAGAACATCTTGTCATGACCGAAGTGTATGGCCAATCCTCCACTATGCTTTTCCTTCAGCAAATTCTCCCTCATGGAGCATTTCAGAATACATAGTTGATTTCCCCTTAACAATAATCCATCCTGGATCATGTATTTAGTCCATTGGCTTCTATCCCTGAGAATTGGATTCTCAGATGCCTCATATGCCTCTTTGAAGTCTAGATCATCCCTATACATTTCTTTAATATTATCAAAACCCAAAGTCTTGACTTTGAATTCCTGCATAAGAAAACATTTCCTGCTCAAAGCATCAGCCACTTTGTTAGCAGTTCCAGAAATATGCTTAATCACAAAAGTAAAATTCTGCATGAATTCAACCCATTTAGCATGTTTTTGGTTCAACTTCTCCTATTGATTCACGAATTGTAAAGTGTGATTATCATTGTACAAAACAAACTCCTTGGGAACTAAATAGTGTCTCCATTTCTTCAGTTCTTGTATGACTACGTAGAATTCTTTGTCATACGTGAAGTACTTAATCTTCACTTCATTCAGTTTTTCACTGAAATATGTGACCGTCCTATCGTCTTGGCTTAATACCGCTCCAATTGCAAATCCACTCGCATCACACTTGACCTGGAATGTCTTGCTAAGATCTGGCAAAACCAGAATTGGTTGCTCAGTGATCTTCTTCTTTAGTAGGTTGAAGCTTTTCTTTGCTTCCTCTATCCAGTGAAAAGATTTGTTCCGTTTCTTCACCGTATCCATCATCGGTGCACTAATTCCACTAAGTTTTGAATGAATTTCTTGTAGAAGCTAGCCAAACCATGGAAGCTTCGAACTTCAAACATGATCTTCGGCGATGGCCAATTCTTAATCACCTTTATCTTTTCTAGATCCATTTTCAGTTCATTTGCAGATATAACAAAACCCAAATAAATGAGTTATGTCCTCATAAATGACGATTTCTTCATATTGATCAATAATTTCTCTTGCTGTAACCTCCGCATTACTGTAACTACATGTTTTAATGTTCTACTTCTGTTTTGCTGAAAATTAATATATCATCAAGATATACAATGATGAATTTCCCAATGAAATCCTTCAGGACTTCGTTCATTAATCTCATGAAAGTACTGGGCACATTCATTAGGCCAAATGGCATGACAATCCATTCATATAGCCCTTCATTTGTCTTGAATGTTGTCTTCCATTCATCACCTTCTCTCATTCTAATTTGATGATATCCGCTTTTTGAATCAATCTTTGAAAAAAAACTTTCTCCACTCAAGCAATCCATCAAGTCGTCCATCATTGGCAATGGGAACCTGTACCTAATGGTAATTTTGTTGATTTCCCTTGAGTCTATACACATTCTCTAGCCACCATCTTTCTTTGGGCTGAGCATTATCGGAACAACGCATGGACTCAAGCTCTCCCGAATCAATCCTTTGTCCATTAAAATCTGGACCTGTCTCTTAACTTCTTCATTTTCCTGTGGCGTCAACCGATATGCTTCTTTGTTCGGAAAACTGGCTCCAGGTATAAGATCAATATGATGACTTATGCTCCTGATAGGTGGCAACAAACAAGGTAGTTCATCCACTACTATATCAACAAACTCTCCCATCAACTCCTGGATTTCTTCTGGTAAATCATCTATTCTCGTACTGGTCAAAACAATTTTGGGTTTCCTGACCACAATAAATTGTGTGTCTTCCTTCTTCTTAAACTCTTCAAGAATTTATTTCCCACTCATGAGAAGTATAGTGTTTCTCATTTTTGTTTTCACCTCTTTATCCTTAATCGGCAGCAACATGTGAGTCCTACCATTTTTCTCCAGGGTGTACGTATTCTTTCTCTCATCATGAACCACATTTCTATCATATTTCCATGGTCTACCTAGCAATAGATGACAGACATCCATAGGAATGACATCACATAATATTTCATCTTTATATCCTCCTAAGTTAAATTCAACTAAACACTGTTTAGTGACATTTACCTGATGTCCTTTTTGCAGCCACGAAACTCTGTATGGGCTTGGATGTGCAATAGTCTCCAGCTCCAACTTTTCTACCATCTCTGTAGATACGAGATTGTCTGTGCTACCACTGTCTACTATGACCTTGCATACTCTATCCTTAGTTTTGCGAGTAGTCTGAAACAAACTGTTTCTTTGGGCTAGGTTCTCTACCTCCTTCTCTGGCTTCAAGAGAACTTTTCTCATCATTAAGGATCTTCCACCCTCAGTGTCCTCTGCCTCAACATTTCATCCTTGAGCTTCAACAATGTAAATTTCACCACCATATTTCTTCCTATATGGACACTCATAGGATTTATGTCCACTTTTTCCATAGACAAAGAATTTCACTTCACCTCCTCTGCCTCTTCCTCTTCCTCTAGCTTGAGGAAAAATATTTCTATCAGCATACTACCTTCCCTGTGAGCTTCCTCCTTTCTCAAGTTGAGTTTGAGGCTTCTTCTCCTCTTCCTTAGGTTTCTGAGTTATGTCTTGGGAAATCATCTTGCCTCTGATTTGACTTCTACCTCGGCCTCTTTGACCTTGCTTTCGGCTCAGCCTCTCTTCAGCTCTCAGAGCCATCTGATAAGCATCTTCCACATTTCGAATGGTCATCATGCTCATCTCATCTTGAATGTCATATCGTAGACCATTCATGTACCTGGAAACGTTTTCATCGTTTATTTCCTGATGAACTTCTTTAATGTTTATCCTATAGAATTCCTCAGTGTATTCTCTTAATGACATTAGCTTCTGTCTCAAATTCTGCATCCTCTGAAACAGAGTGATTTGATAATCCCTGGGTATAAACTTGGATTTTATTTTTGCAACCATTCTATCCCAGCTTCTGATTTTCTTCTTTCCTTTGTAGTGTCTGTCAGCCTACAGTTCATCCCACCACAGTGTTGCATTCCCTTTAAGTATGGTAATATCATGTTTGACTTTCTTCTCTTCCTCGACATCCTCATAGTCGAAGTATTTGTCTAGAGCTCTAATCTAGTCTAGAATTTATTCAACATCTAAGTTTCCCTCGTACATGGGAATGTCCATTTTTTTTCTGGCACCTATCCTTGCAACGACCCTGAATAGGTGTTCTTCTGCAGCATCTTCGACTGCAACTTCTACGTTTTTGGCTTCATTTTCACTTTCATCTTTGCTGATATCCCCAGTGTCAAATGTGCACCTTTGTGCTGTCTCCATAGCATTAAGCTTGGCACATAATTCACGCATTTCTCTTTCCATTGCTGGATCAGGTATTTTCCTGTCTCTTCTTCTCGGCGGCATGGCTGTAAATTTCCTCTTTTCTCTCTGCTACAGAAAGCAAAGAATTTGTTCTGGGCTCTGATACCACAACTAATGCAGACCCCCTGCCCTAGGGCCAAGATCAGCACAAGATCTTTTCCAAACCATGCCAAGAGTTAATTAAACCCTTTGTTTAAGCCCGCGAAAGATTTTGGGCTTCGCGAGTTGGAGGTTCTCGATGAAATGCCACAACTCTTGCAATCGCCAAAATGAAAAATGTCAACGAAGGTTGACACCTCCAATGCGACGAGTACATGCCACCTGTTACCCCCTAGTTCCATCTTTCGGAACTCGAGCGAACAACCAATAGTCGTTCCTCTTCCATTATGATTCCCCGAACTCCAAAATTTTTCCTTTGATGAGATTGACGATTGTGAGCCTCCCTCGATCTATCGGCTTAGATCTTTTTAGGATTTCATGAACTGGGAGTCCACGACTCTCAATCCAAAAATCACTTGTCGCACCAATCCCTGAGTTATCAAAATGCGAATTCGCACAAGATCCAATGACTCTTGTTGGATTGGATCCAATGGCCGCTATCTCTCCTGAGCTTATGGGCGATTGAAAAGGCACTCGCCTTAACCCCCTCACTTCTTTGCAAGATCCGATGGTGCTTGGGTATTTGACACTTCTCCACAAAGTGTTCCTACTATTCGATCCCACACTTGATAATCCCTTTCATGATTCAGGAATTATAGTGACCAAAGATTTTGGCCTGCACTCCAAACTTGCGAACCCCGAATTCACAAAATGGTCTAACGGTTCTAACTGACCACGATCAACAGTCCACATTGATTCTTGATACCAGAGTGGTGGGTTCGTTCAACTCCTAACCACCTTGCAGCTCCTCTGTATCCTACGGTCCTCGTGATTTCGTGAGTTCTCCACGGAGATCTCTGACCACCCGATTCACTTCTAAATGACTTCTTCCCCAACCGACTCGATGTTCTCCCTCCTAAACTTGACTTCTATGAGACAATTTTGACCTTCGTCTCCCTTTGACCACTTCAAAGGTTTGATCCCTCCCGAGCTTTCTCTTGTAACTCAAACTTCCAAAAGGATCACTGCATGCACTCCTTGCGGAAAAATTTCAAATAACCTCTGGTTATTTGAATCTTCGACCCTGTGCACTCTTTGCAACAATAGTCTCTCAATCTTCTTTATGGATTTGTAAAACCCAAGACTTCAATCGGCTTGCGCACCCCTTGCACGGTTATGTGCTTCACCTACACTTCTACTGGTATGAGAACAATGATATCTCTCCTGATCTTTCTAAGATAAACCTCAGACCCTCGTCAACGCACACCTTGCAAACATTCACTGCACTCCTTTCATGAATTCTTAGGAAGAGAAACAATTGAAACTCATCCTTCTTCTCTCTCAGACTTGATACATTCAACATGAAATCATACACACAACACAACATTGAAATAAATGCGTAATAGAGAAACAAATCAAATGCAAACATACCATTCAACTAATGTAAACAATAAGCCCGCAGGGGTGTAGACCGATTGGCAAGTGCCATGTAAATCGATGGAAATATGTAAAAAGAGGTCTCAAGGTCGATTCTCACCCTGATTTACTCGAAGGGCATGCTTGCGTGTTGTGCGTTTCTCCCTAGGGGTTATAATGCAACCGATAGGATTCAACCCTGTGTCATGCGAGTACAATACTGCCGTTGTTACCGATTCCCCTAGTTACAAAAAAGAAAAATGTAAACAGTAAGCATCATAACACCATGAAAATTGAGTCGAAGTTTCATATATTAAATCAACTGTTCCTGTACATGGTTCTTCACTATATCTCTACATCTTATGAATTCTGAATAGTTATATTACAATGGTACAAGGGTTGAGGGTGTCTATCATTCGTTTTCCCTCCTACGCTCCTAAACTTTCTAATCTATTAATTTACATCCACCTACTTTCATTAAATAGACTTAAATGCCTATTGCAGTCGACAGATGAGAGAAATCGCTCTGGATCTGTTCACATCTCTAAGATATAAATGTAAGTACGCTTCCCCTAGCTATTACATTAATATCCATTCATTAATTCTTCAAAACATTTCAAAATGTGCACTGGTGTTTTTCCAGCTGTCTTCCGCCTTTACGCTTGCTTGGCTGGCTGCTTATGATGATCTTGCATCACATACTTGTATTGGTATATTATTAGAAGAACATATTGATCTTGGTGATGATTATGAGTTGTTGTGATTGGTTGATGCACAGCTTGGTGATATTTTTTATATGGTTGAGAGTTGTCTTGGTGATTGATATTAGTGAGCAGATCTGATTTGGTTGATAAGATTGCTGAGACAGGTTGTTGTGATAGGTTGTTTGGATAGGTTGTTGTCAAAGGTTATTTGTATAGGTTTGGTGCATGGTTGATTCACTTGTTGATGGTACAGGTTTAGGTACAGCTTGATGCATGGTTCAGGTTATTAGTACATGTTGTTTGGTGCAGGTTGATCGGTACAGGTTGACAGTGGCAGTGGTTGATTCAATGATAGTGACATATTGTCTTCATTTGACATTTATATTTCAGGGTGGCTGGACGAGGTAAGGATAGGTGGTTGTATCCACCTTTTGGTTGTAGTTAGAGAACATAGGGTGTTGTAGCCTCCTTCTGGTTGTATCTAGATAATTGGGGAGTTGGATCTTCCCTCATATTGTAGCTTGAGAAATTAGGGGGTCAAATCCTCCTTCCATTTGTAGCTGGAGAATTGGAAGTTGGTGCTTCCTTGAATGTAATTCTTGACATATAAGAAAACTATTCTGTGGTTTTCTCCCGCATTGGGTTTCCATGTAAATATTGGTGTACTGTGCATTGTGTGGATGTGTTTGTTATTGTTTATTATGAACTGATGAATGTTAATGCTTATGATACAATAATATATCAATGATGGACAAATGAACATGTTTGAATAAGTAAAAGAATATACATTGTGGTTTAAAGGATTAATAATTGGTATAATTTCTCATTACTGATTCAAATCCCCCCTGCCCCCCTTCCCCTCTCAGTAATCCAAAAATTGGTATCAAAGAAGTTTTCTTCAGGAAACAATTTAACCACTGGAAGGAGATCATGGATTATTCTAAGAATGGAGTACCAATGTTTAATGGTTAGAATGGTTTAAAGTATGAGATATGGAGTGGAAGGACGAAATTGTTTTTGGAGGCACAAGGATATGATATTTGGCAATCAATTGCTACAGGATATGATAGTTCAAAAAGGGCAAGGACTATAGCCAAGAAGGAATTGAAGAAGAATAATAAAATAACACTAGATTTCATCTGGGAAGGATTACCTAATCCGATAAGAGAAAAGGTTGGTAAATGTTCATCATCCAAAGAACTTTGGGATAAGTTACATAATGTCTATTCTTCACCCATCATAGATTCATAAAATACCAAAGAAGATGCAGGTACAGAACAAGAAGAAATATGTTCATCATGTCAAACATATTCATATGAGGGAAGAGTATGAATAAGTAGAAGTTGATTACAAAGAAAAATTGATCAGTGCAATTGAATATATAAAGGAAGAAAGAGAAGAAAACAAGTCACTCAAGAAATAATTGATGAATAAAAAGGAAAGTGTTCAAGGTTCTGAAGAAGCTCAGCAGGTCATCAAGAATTTAAGAGCTCAACTAGAAGAGGCCAAAATAATTGAAGAAACTCTAGAATATCAAAAGCAATGTTTAGAAGCCAACATAGAAGCACAAAAGGAAGAAACATAAAAGAGAGAAAACATATTGACAGATCATCCCAAGGAAAGAACCGATGACTTAACAAACTTGAGGAAGAATTTGGTCAAGAAGAGAGAAGACTCGAAGAAGAAATAATTACATTGAAAATCCAACTTGAATAAACAAAGAGAACAAAAGAGGTCATGAAGTCTCAGATAATGAAGAAAAAATAAGAGGTTGAGAAGCTTGAAGAAGAATTTGTCACACTAAGAGTCAAAGTCATCAATCTTAACAAGAACATTGAAGAGATAGAAACATTTACATCAACATTAGAGAATGAAGAGAAGCACTTTAGGTTGCTAGAAAAGAAGAATGAAGAAAAGAACAAGAGTTATGCAGAAGTACTCAAAGGAAGGAATCATGGTCAACCAAAATCTAAGAAAACTAATAAAGATACATATTCAAGAAGACCATCCATGTTCAAGCCACAAAGAAGCTTCAATCATGATCATGATCAATCAAGGGAAAAATTTAGAAGGACTACACCACAAAGAAGATCATTTACTCCGAGGTATGTAAATTTCTTTTATGGACATTGTTTTTATTGTACTATCTTTGGACATAAGGTTGCATATTGTAGGGATTATAAAATAAATGTTCAAGCAATAAATTCTTATGTGGCCCCACATAACATTGAATGTTACAAATGTCAAAACTATGGACACATAGCTCGTGATTGTAGAAGCATGATTGATACTTCCATGAAAGGGAACACTGATATCAAATATAAGAAAGTATGGATAAGAAAACAAGAAGAATATGTGAACAAAGTCCAGGTCCCAGAGATTGCAAGATTAGCAATAAAACGAGATGAAGACAAATCTACAAAGAAAAATGAAGATGTCAAATACATAAAGGTTTGGAAAATAAATGAAAGAAAGGGAGAACATGTAAATAAGGAACATGTTCAAGATATTGTACTTTCAGGTATTATAGTGAAATATGAATCCACAGACAAAAATAAAGAAGTCAGAGTTCAAAGAGATGATGAATCTACCGATGAACATGATGATGACTATGTATTAGAGAAATAATTTTTCTGAGCCATCCGGCTTAGAGACTCCTAGGTAATATGAATATTAGACAGGGGGAGTCTATGCGGTAGCTGAGATAGACCAGGGAACCATCCTTCAAGCAACTTGTAGAGTTTGAGTAGATAGTTCTAGAGCACTCAGTTAGAAGAAGTACAGTACGATAGATTAATTAGTCATAGTAGTGAATACTTCATGATAGTATAGTGATAGATGGGTCAACATTATGAACAATTATGTAGCAGAGTCTTGGACAGTATGGACATAGATGGATTCATCAGAACACTTAGCAGGTTTGGACACATATATGATAGTGGACGAGAGTATGGATTCATAGATTGGTTCAGATAAGTTGTCAATCAGAGAAGTAAGAATAGAGGTATTATTCCATGGGAAGAGATTCATCAAATGAAGGATAGAGAGTTAGATGCTTGGAGAGAGAGAACAAAGGCATGTTTCAAGAGGGAGTGATTGTCACAAGGGAAAAATGAGCGATATGACTTTAGTGTTGCATAAATGTGATACCATTTGTCAAAGGGGGAGATATTATTCATATGAAGGGAGAGAGAGAGTAATCAGAGGCTTAGAAACAAAAAGAAATATCAAAGGCGTTTAGACAGGGGGAGCAGCCCCAAGGAGAGTTCAGTCAAGGGGAGAAGCCCAAAGAGAAATACCCTTTTCCATTGATGTCAAAGGGGGAGAGATAGAAACATTGATGAGGAGTATAAGCATGAATGTTATCATGACTAAGTGTTGCCATCAATGTTGGTGTTTCCATCAATTCTAAATGGGGAGATTATCAGGAAGTCGACTTAGATTGATGGAAAGTTGGTTTGGATTGTTGGTTGTCGTTGATGTCAACCCCTGGAGAGTGATGATCGTTGGTTGTCATTAATATCAACCCTTGGAGAGTGATATTGTAGATTGATATCAACCCTTAGATATTGATATCAACCCTTGGAAGAAGTTTGGTAGTGAATTCTGGTACCACAAAGGCATGGGTAAGGGACCCAATTCTGTTTGAGGTATAAGGGCATGAAGATCAATGAATTTACATGTAATACTATTTTAGATGGATATTACATGTCATTCCATTTCTTGTGATATGTGGAACGCCACATAAATCCTCACGGTTAGAGAGTTATGGCCATGTGAAGTTGGAGAACCCTCACGAGTTATCTAGAAGATCCTTGAAGGTCAAAGAAGTCAAATTGTTCTAGAAGCTCCTAGAAGAAGTTGACCAGTCAAAGTGGTTAGTAATGGGTTAAGTGGTTGCAACAAGAAAACAATTAAAAATAAATTAGTTGCAACTAGAATTGGAGAGTTTACTATTTGTGGATAAAGTGGTTAAGTGGACAAAGTGGCTAAGTGGAAAAAGTTGGTTAAGTGGACAAAGTGGCTAAGTGGACAAAGTGGTTTAGTGGAAAAAGTGTCTAAGTGTACAAAGTTGGTTAAGTGGACAAAGGGGCTAAGTTAACAAAGTGGTTAAGTGGACAAAGTGGTTAAGTGGATACTTCTAGAGGAAGCTACTTGAAGAGTATAAATAAGAGATCAAGGGTCTCCCATTAGTACCCATTGAGAATATTGAATATATACAAGTGACTGAGGTAAAAAAAGGATATATAAGGAAAATTTTAGAGGGAAGGTGAAGTAAAGAAGTCCTAAATTCAAGGGAGGATAAAGTCTTTTGATGATGCTTTCTAGGGTATGTTATTTATAGGTCATCTCGCCATTTTCACAATAATTTCTTTTATACCATGATTCAGATAGCGAAATATGGAGGACGTTGAGACAACATATCCAAGTAACCATGATAAAAATTTCATCTTGTGGGCCATTGTATTTTTGGAGTTACACTCCGTGGAAAATATGGTTCGCGGCTAGTCCTGAAACTAGTCTAAAATAGGTGTTTCGGGTAAAAATGTCATAATTTCTTCATAATAGATCCAAATTCAGTAAGTCAAAATGTGTTGGTTATATTATAGTCTATATTATGTTTTGTACCATTTTAAGATATATACATCAAATATTCCATGCGGGGCATCCTCTACAAGTTTGCTCTCTAGAATAATCTAGAATTCAGCAAGGTATGCCATTTTTGCTATAACTCCTTTTCTGGGAGGTTCCAAGCAGTGAAACCTGGAGAAATCGCAGATAAGACATTGAAGAACATTTTGTACTATTTTCATACCTTTATTCATTATAAGTACATAGTTATGATTGTTTCAAGTTAGGGTTGTTGACTAATCCAAAATTAGTCATGTGAGACTAAAGTAAAGTTTGATGAAAATGCTAGTCTCTTGTTGTTAAAGTTAAGAAAGGTTTGCAGGTATGTGATCATATACACCAGGTCTATTACAGAGTTACAAATCAGATTTGGATGATGAAATTGATGAGATATTTTTGTTGAGGTATGTTATAGATAGAGGTTGTATAACAATGAGGTTGTGGCACATGGTTTGATGTAATAGTTTATGGTATTGGGTTTATGGATAAAGTGATGAATTGTTATATAACTTTTGATGGTTATATTAGTGTATGTATTTGGCATATGGTTGAGGTACATGTTCGGTACATGGTTGAGACAAGTAGTTGATGAGTTGGCACATACATGAGGTGTATAGTTGTTGATGTTGGTACATCTTGATGACTAGTCATGGTTTATGTGTATTTGATGCATGATTGGTACATACTTGGTACATGGTTGGAGGCACTTGTTATTGGTATTGTTGACACATAGTTTATGGATGATGTATCATACTTGTCTTGGTATATTATTAGAAGAACATATTGATCTTGGTGATGATTATGAGTTGTTTTGATTGGTTGATGTACATCTTGGTGATATTGTGCATATGGTTAAGAGTTATCTTGGTGATTGATCTTAGTGAGTAGATCTGATTTGGTTGATAAGATTGATGTGACAGGTTGTTGTGATAGGTTGTTTGGATAGTTTGTTGTGATAGGTTATTTGTACAGGTTTGGTGCATGGTTGATGCACTTGTTGATGGTGCAGGTTCAGGTACATGTTGATGCATGGTTGATGCATGGTTCATGTTATAGGTACATGTTGTTTGGTGCAGGTTGATTGGTACAGGTTGAATGTGAAAGTGACATATTATCTACATTTGGAATTTATATTTCAAGGCGGTTGGATGGGGCAAGGATAGGTGGTTGTATCCACCTTTTGGTTGTAGCCGGATAACATAGGAGGTTGTAGCCTCCTTCTGGTTGTAGCCAGAGAATTGGGGTGTTGGAGCTTCCCTCAAGTTGTAGCCTAAGAAATTAGGGGGTCAGATCCTTTTTCCAGTTGTAGTTGGAGAATTGGAGGTTGGTGCTTCCTTGAATGTAATTCTTGACATATAAGAAAAGCACTCCATGGTTTTCTCCCGCATTGGGTTTCCACGTAAATATTGGTGTACTTTGCATTATGTAGATGTGTTTGTTATTGTTTATTATGCACTGATGTTGTGGGGTATTCTACCCTACGGACTAATAAGCTAGGGCTCTAAACTTATACCCAGATCATGACCCTTAAGATTTAACTTTTAACCTTCTACCCAAAATCTCAACCCCTTTTCTCAGGCAAACACGGGAAGAATAAACCAACCTTTTTCCGATGGTTGAAGTAGATCCTCCGTTGAGTTGTTATCTCCTTGTTGTTGCTGCTCCTTCCCCAAAGCTTCCTGCAATCAAGACAAACTGTGCATGCATGCTACTGATCTACTAGGGGGTTAGAGATAAAACACAAATCAAATAACATAGATGAGACTCATGTATGCGGGACGGGAAAAAGTATCTTTTTCATTAACCTCAATATGAACCAACTTACAATGATTTCTGAGATCGGCCACCGTTCCACGATCCTAATCCTGGGCTCTTCCTCTTCTTTCTGTCCTCCAATTGCTGCTGCATGTATTTCTCCTAAAGCTTGAGGCAAGGCTAAAGGGTTGGGACAGAACTGGCTTGGCAATTTGGCAGAGTTTCTTTGCTATGATTTTTCCTCCTTTGAATAGTACCCCTACCCCTCCTTTTATAGGCTAGAAG
>SNQJ01S0042824.1:110396-125842 GCA_010110895.2 Picea sitchensis
ACGTAGTGTCACGAAGTGTGAACACTTGAAGCATCTCGATCCAAGGTAATCATCACACTCTCGAGCGCTCTGTGCAACGGCTCCAGCTGGCCTGTGGCTCTTCTATCTTCCCCTTCGAACCATAACGCTTGCCATGATGTATCAGTTTTGAACTGCTCCACTGGTACCGCTACGGTGTGAGTTGGTACCTGGTACCGGAACCCTGCGCCAAGAACAGCAATGGTACCTACCCAAGTGATATTAGTCCATTTATCAAATTAAAGTATTAAAAATGCATAATAATAACTTGAATTTCAAAGATACCTTAGGCGACCCTTTTGAGTGGTAAAAGGGTGTTGATTATATCCAAAGGAGGTCAAAAAGGGTGGTACTGGCATAGAATTGGAGGTCAATGGTATGTAGTATGGGCATAGAACATAGTCAAAACCGGGGACCAACAACAGGGTTGAAGACTTGCCGCAAGGAGTGCGTGCAGGAGTTCCTAATAAGACTTAAAGTCGTGGGGAAAGATCAGGAGGGATAAGCCTTCAAATTCGTTGAAAGATAGCTTAGATAAGTGGTGGCCTAAGGTTGGCAAGAAGCGTCGTAAGTTACGCATAGGGGAACGAGCTCCGTGAAGGAACATTCAGCTATTTCGTAGAATTCCCAAAGGAAGGAAGAACGGTCGAAATTCTCCGAGGAGAATTTGCGACACCCTGTGAGTCGTCATATCTCACAGAGAAGCAGGGAAGATAGAGCGAAGGCATCAAGAGGTTCTAAGCTCAGGAAGGGCAGGGCCATTGATCAGGATCACGAGGACCATTAGATCTACTCGTGGATCGGCATATCGGGATATCGTGAGTTGAGACTCCAAATTGTTGCAACGAAAGTCGCGATATTGCGATACGCGATATTCCGACGGCTGCGTAGATAGTGTGGGACACAGGGAGTCAGAGAAGTGGAGTACAGGTGGCACGAAGTCATCAGGATCTCATTGCGAGAAGTTCCGAGATATTAGCGTTAGGATTCACGATCCCACGAAGTCTGAAGTCCCGACGAGATAAGGGACTGTGGAAAAGTCAACTCATGTGCAGATCGACATTTTGGCACATCGGGTATCGGGGGTTGGAAAACCGAGTGTTTGGTATCACAAGTAGAAAAGTCGCGATAGAGCCGAAGTCCCGATAGAGGAAAGAGGAAGTCAGCGTTGACTGACACATCGAGTCTCGGGGATTCGAGAACCCAGTGCTCGACCTTTGAACTCGCGAAGTCACGAGTTCTGATTCCCTGATAATTCAAGAAAGGGGGATCGCGAGAAGAGAACTGTGGGTGCAGATTTCCCGATAGGGAAATAGAAGAACCTTGGAGTTCTTCGGGCTGAGAAGAAGAAGATCATGTGAGAGCGCGTGGACCTTCTGACCTGCGGGTGGTGAAGGGGCCGCGTTTCCGTCACCATAGGTGCAGGTTCTTCCACATGAGAAACTTCTCTATCAGTAGTTTGTGAGGGACCTTCAACTATTTTATAGGTAGAATAAATGGACTTATCCCTTATGGTCATCTTCCTCTTTTTACTTGACTCTGAGTGCATAGATTTCTCAACATGAGTAGGTGTTTGTCTTTTTTATTTTGGTGTGTGAGAAACATCTGCCTGAAACCTTGATGTGGATAGGAAAACATCCCAATCAGTATTGGTCTTGTTCAACTCTTGCAATACTCACATTTTGATTAAACTAGAGTGAAAAAAAATAGTATCCACTTGCTTGGATTTAGATTGGACTATATCTGACATCTTTCTAATACTCTTGAACAGATAAAAGGGGAGGTCAATGGACTCTTTCCCAGTGAATTGTAGTAACAATCTGATATGGTATTGATAAACCATATTAAACCTCCCTTACAAGTGAAATACCTTTGAATAACTTTGAGATTTTTTTTAAAATACTCCAGCATATGACTTCTTAGCACTCCCTTGGATAGGTTGTCTCCTTGATATTCAGGTTTTAGGAATTCCTTGGAAAATGTAGAATTCAAAGACGTGGCTTTAAACCATTTTTGAGCATAAGTAGGTATATTTGTGGGTGTAGAAATAGATTGATTTGAGACTTCAAACTCCAATGCACCCAGCTTAGTCTTTGTCCCACTAAAATTGAGTGCAAACTATTTAGAAACCTCGGGATGTCCTCTTTTCATTTTCTCACAAAAAACCAAGCAACCCACTCTCTTAAATGCTTCCTTGAAAAATGGTTCATAATTTATAAGTTGCATTTCATGGGGCTCATCCCTGACAATTTCTCCCCCTTTATGAACCTTCTTAACTTGTTAATTTTCCATGATAGTTGTTTGAAAACCCTTTACCGGTTGCTTGTGGAGACTCATTATCTTCCTGATTCAGAGGCGTTTTTCAGCCTTTCTTGGACCCCATTCCCTAACGGGGGGTGTGGGGGGGATTCCGCCCCACAATTGTTTCTAGGGAGGTCTAGTGGGGGCTTTAACAATTTTTGTAGTCCCCCCATGGCGGGTGATTCAGGGGCAGCACCACCGAAGCGAAATATTGGGAAACATTGCCTTGTAAAATATTGTAATTTTTTAGTCAATCGAGACCATTCATTATAAGGTCGAAGATCTGACGGTAGAAGTTATTTTATGGATTTTTTCCCTAGAAGGAAACCCTCTTTTATGAGGGAATTGTATTGCGGTTGTGTATGTGTGTGATTATTGTATTCTGAGAGAGGATACTATGAGATAAAGAAGAGGAAGTTACAGTGGGCATGTTGTAGGTTGTATCCCTTCATTTTGTTGGATAATAAAAAGGAAGGACCTGGAGACTTCTCTACTAGACGTAGACCACACTGGGTGAACCATGCATATCTGTGTCTTTATTTTATTGTGTATCTTATGTGTTTTATTTCTGCATTTGTTTTATTATATTGCTCTTCCATCCTGTATTTCTAAAAACTTGTATTAGACTTAAAAGTAACTCATAGGAAAAGAGGGTTCCTGTTTCGAGTGGGAGCAATGGAGGAAGATGGAAAGTTTAGGGTCGATAAATTTAACGACCAAAACTACCAGTTATGGAAGATGTAGATGGAAGATTATTTATATCAGAAGGATTTATTCCTACCATTGGGAAGAATAGAAAAGAAGCTAACGACCATGAAGGATGAAGAATGGGATGTTCTTAACAGAAAGGGATTGGGAATGATACAATTGAGCTTGGTAGCGACTTTGGATTTCAATATTTCAAAAGAAAACATAACGAAGGTGATGATGGACGCATTGGATAAAATATATGAAAAACCCTTGACATCCAATAAGGTAGTTCTAACAAAGATATTATTTAATATAAAGATGTCAGAAGGTGGGTCTTTTGCAGATCATTTAAATGAATTTAATATAGTTACTAATCAACTAAGTTATGTAAAAGTGGAATTTTATGATGAGGTTAGGGATCTTCCAATCTTGTGCTCATTGCCAAAAATATGGAATGGATTGGTCACGAATGTAATAATTATGTCTCTAGTTCAAACACTCTAAAATTTGATGATGTTGTTGGTGTTATCCTTGGAGAGAAAATGCAACAGAAAAGAACATGTGACACATCAGGTAATGTGTTGATAGTGGAGAATAGGGAAAGAAAAAAGGATAGAGGAAAGGGCTCAGGGAATCGTGGGGATTCTAGGAAGGGAATATCCAAATCTAGAATGGGAAAGATAGAGTGTTGGAATTGTTGAAACAAAGGAGATCTGAATAAAGAATGCAGAGCTCCAAAGAAACAAAGAGATGGATAGTAGGAGAAAAATCAGAAAACAAATGTAACAGGTGATGTGTTACAAGATTCTTTGATTCTTTCTGTAGATAATATTTTTGAGTCTTCGGTAGTAGATTCATAGGCTTCATTTCATGCCACGCCCCATAATAATTTTTTTCTAGATTATGTTCAAGGTTATTTTGGATAGGTTCATTTGGGTGATGATGCACTATGCAAAATTGTTGGAATGGGTAAAGTACAAATAAAGAAAAAGAATGGAAACCAACGGTTGTTGAAAGAGGTAATGCACTTTATATATCTAAGCAAAAATTTGATTTCAATAGGGAAGTTGGAAAGTGAAGGTTGGATATCTATATTTATAGATAAGGTGTGGAAGGTCACCAAAGGATCACTAGTGATAGAAAAAGGAGAGAAGGTAGGTACAATGTATTTATGTACTGGTAGTATTGATTTTTATATCTCTTTAACTTCTACAAGAGTGGATACAACACTGTGGCATCATAGGCTTGTACACATGAGTGAGAAGGGGATGCAGACACTTCACAAAAGAAATTTGTTGCCAAATCTTAAATTGATTTGGATTTTTGTGAGCATTGTGTTTATGGAAAATAAAAGAGAGTCAAATTTCTCTGAGTAAGAAAAGAAAAGAAGAGTGAAAGGTTAGAGCTTGTGCATACATATGTATGGGGACCAGCGCAGGTATCATATCTGGGTGGATCTCATTATTATGTTACTTTTATTGATGATGCAACTAGAAAAACTTGGGTTTATTGCATTCAACAAAAATCCGATGTTTTTGATACTTTTAAGAAATGGAAATCTTTGGTTGAGAATGAGACAGAAAAGAGGTTGAGGTGTCTCAAATTAGACAATGGAGATGAATATTGCAACAATAGTTTTTATGATTATTGTTAATACCATGGGATTCATAGAGAGAAAATAGTTCCAGGAACACCATAAGAAAATGTTGTGTCAGAAAGGATAAACAAGACAATCATGGAGCATGCAACGAGTATGAGATTGCATGTTGGGTTGCCCTTATAGTTCTAGGAAGATGTTGTAGATATTGTTGTTTACTTAATAAATAGAAGACCTTCAATCTATTTGGATGGTGGAATTCCAAAGGAGGCATGGACAGGTAAAAAGGTAAACTATTCATTTTTGAAGACTTTCGATTGTGAATCATTTGCCCATATCGATAAAGAAAATAGAACAAATATTGAGGCAAAATCCAAGAAGTCTACCTTTATTGGATACGGTGTTAATGAATTTGGTTATCTCTTATGGGATTATGAAAATAACGAAATCATTAGGAGTAGAGATGTCATATTCAATGAGAAGGTCATGTACAAAGATCAGTTGCATGGAAAGAATCAGGAAAAATAAATAAAAATGCATAGTGCTTGATGAGATCATTGAAAAAGAAATTCAAAAGGTACCAAAAAATCAAAATGTAAAACAACAGGAGCAATAGGTACCTCAAACTCTTGCAAGTGTTGGTAGAATATCTAACATGTTAAGTAGACCCCCTGGACGATGCTCTCCTTCATTGTATTATTTATTTTTGTCTGATTCTGGTGAACCAGAATGTTATGAAGAGGCAATGCATGTAGACACTAAAAAGAAGTGGGGATCAAGGAATGAAAAAGGAAATGGATTCCTTGGTAAATAACAAGACTTGGGACTTGGTTCATTTTCCTATAGGAAAAAGAGCATTGCAGAATAAATGGGTTTACAAGTTGAAGGAAGAAGATGGAGGATAAAAGTGGTACAAGGATAGAGTTGTTGTAAAGGGATTTGCACAAAAGAAAGGTATATATTTTGATGAAATATTTTCTCTTTTTGTTAAGATGACTTCTATTAGGACTATTTTAAGTCTTGTGGGAGTAGAATATTTTCATCTTGAATAGTTAGATGTAAAAAAAACTTTTCTCCATGGGGATTTGGAGGAAGAGATTTATATGAAACAACCACATAGGTATGACGTCAAAGGAAAGGATAATTTGATATACAAGTTGAATAAGATCTTGTATGGCCTAAATCAAGTTCTAAGGAAATGGTATTTGAAGTTTGATAGGTTTATGACATAACAAGGTTATAAAATATGTCATTATGATCACTATGTTTATTTTAAAAGGCTAGAAAATGGAAGCTATATTATCTTGCTATTGTATGTAGATGACATGCTTGTTGAAGGGTCTAATATATAGGATATAAATGTGCTCAAGAAGAAATTAGCTAATTCATTTGAGATGAAGGATTTGGGTGCTGCAAAGAAAATCCTTGGTATGAGAAAAACAAGAGACATGAAAAATCACAAATTGACATTGACTCAGGGTGAGTGCGTATAGAAGGTGTTGGAAAGGTTTAGAATGCATAATGAAAAACCAGTACACCTTTGGCCAACGATTTCAAATTAACTAAGGAAATGTGTCCCAAGACATGAGAGGAGATACAATACATGCCCAGGGTCCCTTATTCATCAGTAGTTGTAGCTTGATGTATGTGATGGTTTGCACAAGACCAGATATTTCACATGTAATGTGAGTTGTGAGAAGGTATATGGACAATCCAGGTAAAAAACATTGGGATGCGGTAAAGTGGATTCTCAGGTATTTGAGAAGTACTTATACTCGTGCATTAGGTTTTGGAGGTTCATACATTGTTCTACAGGGATATGTTGATTCATTTATGGAAGGTGATAAAGATAGTAAGAGGAGTACCACAAGGTATGTTTTTAATATAGGTGGAACAACAATAAGTTGGATTTCAAAACTACAAAAGGTTTTTTCACTTTCAACTACGAAAGAAGAGTATGTTGCTGCTACAAAGGCTAGTAAAGAGATGATTTGGTTATAGAGGTTTATGGAGGAAATGAGAAAGAAGCAGGACAATAGCAGGTTGTACTATGAAAATGAGAGTGCCATTCATCTTGCAAATAAATAAACCTTCCATTAAAAGACTAATCATATAGATCTTAGATACCATTTCATATGATTTGTCTTGGAAGATGAACATTTGAAGTTGGAAAATATACATACTAGCTAGAATCCTGCAGACATGTTAACAAAGGAAGTAACCAGGGAGAAACTAAACTCCTGCTCAGTTTTAGTTGGTCTTCAAGAATGAAGGTGAAGATGAGAAATTTGTCCAAGGTGGAGTATAGTCTAGCAAGTATAGTAGAAGTGGAGGTTTTGTGATTAGTATACATGTGGGAGATTGTTTGTTGTGGGGTCTGATTATCTTCCTGATTCAGAGGTTTGTTTCTACCGTTCTCCGACCCCATTCTTGAATGGGGGGGTGTGGGGGGGATTTCCCCCCCACAATTATCACCAAGGGGGTCCAGGGGGGGTGATGACAATTTTTGTAGGCCCCCCCTGAGTGGGGGATTCAGGGGAAACACCCCTGAAGCGAAATATTGGGAAAAATTGCCTTGTAAAATATTGTAATTTCATAGTCAATCTGGACCATTCATTATAAGGTCGTAGATATGACGGTAGAAGTTGTTTTAGGGATTTTTTCCCTAGAAGGCAACCCTCTTTTATGAGGTAATTGTATTGTGACTGTGTATGTGTGTGATTATTGTATTCTGAGAGAGAATACTATGAGAGAAATAAGAATAACTTACAATGGTCGTGTTGTAGGTTACATCCCTTCATTTTGGTGGATAATAAAAAGGAAGGACCTAGAAATTTCTCTGGTGGACATAGCCCACACTGGGTGAACCACGTATATCTGTGTCTCTACTGTATTGTGTATCGTCTATGTTTTATTTCCATATTTTCTTTATTTTATTGCTCCAGGATCCTATTTTTCTAGCATTACCCTTTCATAACAATTGTTATCATATGTATGATGAAAACATGACTATTTAGGGTTTTTTATTTGAATTTTGCACAATTTAGGATTTAATGAATGAAGTATTCATGTACAACAACAGTGCGAGAATGAAAGGACTGCAAGTAGGAGATGAAAGGAAAGAAAATAATCCAAAACTGTATGAGGATGCAGTCAGGAAAAAAATTGTGGCAATTTTGTGTAAAACAGAGGATTCGCAGTGCGATCCTTCAGTTTGTAATGCACAATCAAGTTTACAATGCATAATCTTAGACTATTTTTTACTAAAAGATGTTTCCAAATCCCCAAGTTTGAAAATAAAAATGACTTTGAAAATATAAAACCTCAGATCTAAGTGAAAGAACAATCAATGAGGGTTTTGTCAAGTGATAAAATAGAGAGTTCGCAACATCTTCAATGCATATAATTCGTAGCACTAACAAGAAAATGCAGTGGATAAGGTCATGGCTGAAACAAATAGCTGAAAATTGATCTTATTGGTATAAAGAAAGAAACTTGGATCTGCAAAGGCCTAGGGTACAAATACTATAGATTTTGACCAGTGCAAGAATTTTGTAGCGCAAATGCTATGCAACAATTTACAGCGTGCAGAAAAATCACAGTGACTAGAATCCAATATAATAAACCTTCAGACAATGAAATTGATTATTAAAAAGGGTACTTGGTATATTTGAAGTTTCAATTGTTGTCTCATGAGTTAAACTGACAGTTTCTTGAAATCCTTTAATCCACCTTCGTCTGCTACATGCAATTCGTAGTGCCATAATTTAAACCAATTTGCAACACGCTATATTCGAATTGATAAACCTGCCTCTTGAAACCAGCTTGAAGAACATGATGAATAAATTCCACTGAAAACAATAGATACTCCTTGCCATGTTTCCAAAGCATAATGATATGTCATTAGTGCATGAGGTACTTTCTTGATTCGTTGTGAGCTTTCAGGTGAGTTTGCAGCAGGTTAACGTGACACATGATTTGACCCTCAAATGGTTAAATACGACATAAGGAACCTTTGTACACCCATTTTTAGACAAGAGACATGATAATGATGGTTTTTTAAGCCAAGGGTCTGACCAAAACTTACCCCTATTTCTCTAATGATGATGACCATTATCTTGACACTAAGACTATCACATGGACTATGGTCAGATTTATTTAGTCATGAAACAATCAAACATAATTTATGACATAAGGAATGACTCAAAAAACCTGAAATAAAAAGACCCTACGACTCAAACCTAGAAACTCAAAACATTTGACCCCTATACATATTATGTTCTAACATCTGGCTCCACAGGAAATGGAGACCTCCTTGTGAGGCTCCAAGAACATTGCAATTCCAGTGCCTTATCCATTAGGCAAGGAGTTATTATTAAAAGAAAAAAAACTAACTAAAAGGCTAGTATTTACAATGACATGAAGCCACCCATGGCTTTTAGAAAAAATATTTTTTGAGAAAATGATTTTATAATTCGACGGATGCTCAGTTAAGTCAAGGTACTTGGGCGCATGATGTGATGCCAAGCATGACTTCATCGTCATGAATTGCAATGAAGGTTAAGTGGTGACTTGACCGAAGAACTAGTTGGGTGGGCGTGCGATGAAGACATGGGCTCCCCACTGAAGAAACAAATTGTTGGTGAAGTTGGGTACAACAAAGGTATTACCCATGATTTTGGTCATCATGATGATGTGTTAATGATGGTGTACTCAGGCTCTTCATAAGAACTTTCTCCTGAGAAAAAGTTATTTTCATCTCTTCCAGAAAACTCATTTTTGGAGACTGTTCACAGGCTACTAGTATATTTTCCTGCGAGAATGCATGATTCTCGCAGGCTGCCTTAAGCCAGGGTGCGAAAAGTTCACACTGTGTTGAACTGCTAGGGTGCGAACTCTTTCTAAAGCAAGGAAAAAGATGAATTCTTGATGCTTCTAGAAGGAAATATTCTAGAAGGATGAGATGGCATTCGAATGGTTATCCTAGTACTGGATTCCCTGATATTTTGGGATCATTCTTATCCAAGTAACTAATTCATTCTCTCCTATATATTGAGGGAATTCTCATGGAAAAGGTTAAGTAAGATTCATTGGAGAATTGGTAAAAGAATTGTGTGAAGGAATGAAGCTACAATAGCTTGGAGACTCCAAAAAGTTTATCCAAAGGAGTTGATCTTCTTCATGCAAGTGAGCAAGTGTGTGTGTCGGAGCCAAGGGCCATCGAAAGGAAGTCTATGACATCAAGGCTCAGGTTGTAAGCTTTACTTTCTATTAATATGATACAGTAATATGTTCCTTTCCCATAAAAGCTATTTCCACTTTATTGTATAATTCCTTGATCATATACATAGATTGACCTTTGAATATATTGAGTTGTCTTCACTTCGATTAGTTTTTTTTGTCTTGGTATTGACTGTAAGAGAGAATTGAAGCGAAGCGGGAGAAACAAAGACCATAGGAAGAGATAATAATGTATGTTCTTGTTCTTGCCTCCTATTTAATTCAATGGTTAAAATCTAGGGAAAGAGTCATGTTCTATCTTTCTTTGTTCTAGATCCAGGTGGACCTAGGGAGATCGGTTAGTGTCCGCACTTATGGATTTATCCAATAAAAAAATTGGCGACTCCACTGGGGAACAATCCCATTTTCTTTGTGGTTTTTGGTGTTTTTCTGTGGCCATTTTCTCTGGTTTCACTTTTCTCCTGTCCTATAAATCTCTGAGTCTTCAAGATATCCTGAGAGACCCTCTGAGTCCAGAAGCCTTTTTAAATTTTGCTTCATTTTTCAAATTTTTGATTATGTTCAGGCATTCTCACATTGTACTGCATTGCAGCCTGCGAGAACTGGTAGAGTTCGCACTCTGCCTTTAGGTTTCAGTGTGAGGTTCTCGCACCTTGATCAAGGGTCACCTGCGAGAATCAGTGATTCTCGCACTGTGTAATATTGCCTGCCTGCGAACTCAATTTTTCAAAAGTTTGGATTTGAGTTTTGGTATTTTCAACTGCCCAAATCAGTTTGATTGCCTCTTATGAATTTCTTGGACCATTGATTGATATCTTTCTTGCCTTTGTTTGCGTGCATGAACACTCTTAGGATTTCAAGGCTTTTCTTGTCATTTTGGTCTTGACTTTTCTTGGCAAAACCATTCTCTCTGACTTCAGAATCTGAATATGTTTGATTAGTTAAGAACCAGTGATTGGTTGAAAGTTGAGTGCTTGGTTTTTCTCATTTGATTATTGGTTTGAAAGATCATTTTCTTTTGCATTTGAGAAGACTTAATGGGGTTGCTCTTTATTTTTTCTTTCATTGAAAGAGTGGATTGGGTGTTTATTATTGCTTGTTCATTTTTTATTTTCTGTACTCTCGCTGTCATAGTGTGGGTCCTTTTTGAAAAGTGAACAAAAAGTTTTTCTTTCAAAAAAATCTTTTCATTTTCATAAAACATTAAAAATCAAATTATTGAGATTGTTGAAGTATTGGAAAAAGACACAATAGAGTATTGTCATCTGATAAGTGATTGTTTTCATTTGCATTTGAAAGGAAATTTTGCATTGTAGTTCAAGATTGATCTGGAAAACTTCTTCTCTCTCCCATACATAGGATTCATTGAACGAAAAGTGATATATTTCATTCTCATCCTTGCATTGTTGGGTCAGAGTCATACAACATAAGTTTCATTTACGTTATCTTTGAGTAAACAACGGCTCTTAATAACACTACGTAATCATAAAATTTATCTAGTAACTATTTTCTAGGGCTCTTTTACACCAACATTTAGCTAGGCTAGTGCTTTGGAGTAGGAAGAGAGATACACTCTCCAAAAGCAAAAAACACACAATAGCATCTTGTGTTAGGGAGTGCTAAATTCCATTTGAAACATCTTGTCCTGGGAAGCCCTTCTCACACAAGGGTCAAACACTAGGTCGCATTGATATTGGCAGAGTTACTCACCCTGCTTTGTTGGTATCAGTGTAGATATTGCACATATTACGGGGATCAATCGGAGGTATACCCACAATGATGAGTGGAATCCTTTTGAGTTGATTTTGGGCTAGATACCTTGCCCTTGCGTGTGGATCGAACTATCGACTGTCCCCCCAGGCTTTATTGTTGTTGGTGGTGACCTTAGTGGCCTATCTCTCTAGGTTCTTACCTGAGGTGACTGTGGAGGAGAAAGTCTTCACGGTACCTGGAATTGACGTTGACCAAACTCACTCGGGCTCCTTGGAGGGTATACCCACGATTATGTGTGGGAGCTTGCACCAGGGTGTCAGTTCGTTAAGCAGGTCGTCAGTGTAACTTTTCCACCCTCACCCAACCTCTTCTCGTCTCGTTGTTTCGACGTTGGATTTCATCACCAACTAGTGGCTTCGACATTAGAAGGTCTTGTTTGCTTGGTGTTGCTTCCTAGATTTTGTTTACTAGCGTGTGTTTTTTGTTTCTCGAAGTTGACCATAGGATTTATCTTCATGAAGTTTGTCGCTCATTTACAATAGCTCCTCCACGTCGTTCACGTAGAATGTAGGGTTTATATCCAGAGAAACTGGAAGGTTCTCAACCCTTGCCCACAAATACACCTAGAGGCTCTCCTCGACAAAGTGAAGCCCCAGTCGTCACCACACCACAAGTGGAACGTACTGACTCTCTAGAACCTTTCCAAATTACCAATACTCAAGAGGACTTTCGAATTCACCCTGGTTCTTAGCGACCATTTATGCGATTAAATTCTTCCGGAGAATTAGTTGTTACCTCTTCTAGATCACCTGTTGGGCCTTTTCCCGGTGTAGAAGGCCAAGATCCTTTTTGGTCTGTAGGTGATTTCCGAAAGACTTTTTTTGGTCCTGGTTCACCTGTGGTCTCCGAAATCAACCCTCTGGAGTTTTCTGAGACAGAGACTGTACCGTTGAATACCACTTATCACTTTACTGTCCCTGCCGAGATGGTCCATCTCACGAATACTATGAGTGTCACAATCAGGTTCACTGCAACTGATCTTGCTTCTATAAACACAAAGCGAATGCCCAATGTCACTCCAACACTACCACCCGGATACCATGTGTTGAATGCTTTGTTGAATGCTTCTATTCCCACACCTCTGCAAACCCCATCCGGTTCTCCAGGTGGTCCTTCTTTTCCTGGGCACCCTATTCCCGGTTTTATTCCAACACTCCCTCAACTTCCTTCTAGAAGACCTTTCTTATCTTCCACTGGCAATCCTAATCCTAGTGGCACTATCCCGTCTATTACACCAAACTTGCAGATTCTCGTTGGTGGACAAGGTGGTACGATTCAACTTCCTTTTACCGGACACACTCCAATTACTACACAACTTTCGATTGGTACACAACTTCCGGTTGGAACTCCACCTATGATAGGGGGACCAACTCCACCTTTTGGACGAAATATACCTCCCTCTTTGGCCCAGTATTGGAATCAAATGATACAAAAATCTCCTCAAATGACTGGGGGGCAGTAGTTGCCTATCCCTACTCTAGGCCAACCATATCCAGGTATACCCAATCCTATTTGGGGTCTGAATGCTCAAACTCAGGTCCCCTCTCAAACTCAAGGTTACAATCCCTGGAGCTACTATCCTCTCCAACCACCACCGAATCTGCCTGGGTCTTCCCATTATGTGTAGAATTCTTACGATCCTACTGGTTTGCTGACAGGGCTTCCACCCCAAAGCCACCAGTACCCACAAGTGAATCGACAGTTACCTTTTCTTGCTACTTTGGATTTGCCGGATTTGTCTAGGATTTTAAATGATCCTATCCGTCATTATCCCCAATGGCCATATACGTCTATGCACAGAGTTGATCACCCAACCCATCTCCGGGCTATTTTCATTCGCTGTCGGTTCTACCGGATACGTTTAAATCCTCATAAGTGTGTTTTTTGCGTAGAATCTGGCCGTCTTCTAGGTTTTATAATTTCGCGTCAAGGGATCCGGGTGGATCCTATTAAGGTTGAGGCGATCCTTAATCTCCCTCCTCCTTCTACACTGCTCCAGTTGCAAAGTTTGCAGGGGGAAAGCAAACTTTCTTCGTCGTTTTATCCCTAATTATGTCGAGATCACTCGTGGTTTTACGTGGCTACTAAAGAAATATTCAGAGTTCGTTTGGGATACCATTGCCAACAATGCTTTTGAAGATTTGAAGTTGTCCCTAACGCGAGCTCCGCTTATCTTTCCTCCCAATTACAGTCGCGATTATTTCCTTTATCTTGTTGCCTCGGAGTACACTATTGGCATGCTTCTCGTCCAAGAGGATGATGCGCACGACGAACATGTTATTTACTACTTGAGTCAAAGTCTCACACCAACTGAAATCAAGTATCAACATGTCGAAAAACTGGCCTTGGCTGCCATTCAAGTCGTCCAACGCTTCCGGCACTATATCCTCTCACGCAAGACTACGGTGATTTCTCATTGAAACCCTATGCAACATATTTTGACACATCAATTACTAGGGGGAAAATACTCCAAATGGATTGTCATACTCCAGGAGTTTGACTTGGAATTCGACCGCGCCAAGTCAAAGAAATCCTTAGTTTTTGTTGAGTTGATATGCGATTTTCCTCATTCTGCAACGGAAAATGTAGCAGTAGATTCATTACCCGATGAATCTCTTTTCCTTATTAGCACTGATGATCTTTGGTATGGGGATATCATTATATATCTCCAAACCCAGAATTTTTGGCCTACTTTCTCTAGTACTGAACGACGTCGCATACGCTATCAAGCTCGTCAATACATTATCCTCGGGGATACTCTTTACCGTCGAGGAATTGACTCTGTTTTTCGACGTTGTCTAACATTCGACGAAGATGAGAAAGCTCTGAATGACTGCCATTCCGGAGCATGTGGTGGTCATATGTCTGCGTATGCTACTGCCCAGAAGATCTTACGCGCAGGGTATTTTTGGCCTTCTTTGTTGAATGACTGCATTACTGTCGTTCAAAAATGCCATGTCTGCCAGACTTACAATCAGAAAATTTGGTCACATCCTGCTCCTTGTCACCCTGTGGTCTCAGTTGGTCCTTTTGCGAAATGGGGCATCGATTTCATGACATGTCACCCTCACTCGGACGGGGGGCATGGTTACATCATTTTAGCCGTTGATTAATTTACGAAATGGGCCGAGGCAATGCCGACATTCGAGAATACTAGAAAGACTGCAACCTTGTTTCTTTTTAACCATGTCATAGCTCGTTTTGGTGTTCCCCAAGCTATCGTCACTGATCACGGTAGCCACTTTAGGAATTTTATGATGTCTAAACTAACTGAGAAGTTGGGTCTTCTCCATGATAACTCAACGCCCTATTATCCACAAGCTAATGGTCAAGTCGAAGCGATTAACAAAGTTCTCATAACTATGCTTCGACGAATGATAGGGATTCATAAAACAAGCTGGCACACAATGTTGTTTTCGGAATTGTGGGCGTACCGAACATCTGTCAAATCCGCTACTGGGTTTACGCCTTTTCGATTAGTCTATGGTGTGGAAGCCATTCTTCCTATAGAATGCGAGATACCTTCTCTGAAGCTAGCTGTTGAACTCTTACCCAACACTTCTGCTGAAGAAGAACGCCTATTGTATCTTATGCGATTAGACGAAACTCGACGTGACACCACTCTAGTAATAGAAACCCAGAAAAATGTGTCAAGGCCCAATACGACAAGCATGTCAAGCCTCACGTTTTCTTTGAAGGTGATCTTGTTCTTATCTATGAACAGGATCAAGATGTTTTAGGAGCTGGAAAATTTAAACCCATGTGGCGAAGTCCTTATATTGTTCACCGAGTCTTGGAAAAGGGAGCATATGAGTTGGTAGATTAC
>SNQJ01S0042825.1:0-14783 GCA_010110895.2 Picea sitchensis
GCACTTGTTTATGGTACAGTTTGATTACAGGTTGTTTGGCACAGGTTGGTGCATGGTTGATGCTCTTGTTTATGGTACAGATTGATATCTGTTGAGGATTGTTGCCTCATCTCAGTTGGTACTGATAATATAAGATGAGTCTTTCATATAGATCTGGTGCTCTTGTAGATTTTTACTCTATTCAGTTGTTGTTAAAAAACCCCCGGATTGATGTCCATAATAAAAAGAAAAATTGTAGATACATCTTCTGTTCCTTGTGTTCCTTGTGGAGATGATTTGTTGATGATATATTGTTGATATATGTTGCTGATATGTATTCACATATAACTGATTATTAATGACATCAATGAGTAATGAGTAAATGTCGAATGCTAACTAATGAGTTTTGTGTAAGAGGGAAGTTTTGGGAAAAAGATCCCCACACTCATTCACCCCCCCTCTAAGTGTGGTAGGTGTGTCCAACACAAATATTGCAATGTGAATCTAGTTCTAAAATGCTCTCATTTCTAGATGGTTTTTTTGGTTACAACCAAGTTTGTGTTTCCCATTATGACCAACTGAAAACTGTGTTTAGGACTAAATGGGGAACATATGCATAAAAAAAAATTCCCTTCGGTTTGATCAACGCTGGGGCGACATTTCAAAGAGAAATGGACATTACTTTTAGAGGCTCATTGAAGATTGTGTAGTAGTCTATTTGGATGATGTCATTGTCTTCTCCAAAGACAAAAAAGATCATATAGCCCATTTGATAAGAGTATTCAACAGATGTAGGAAGTACAATATATCTCTCAATCCAAAAAAAATTGTTTTTGCAGTTGATGAAGGCATACTTTTAGGGTTCATTGTTTCCAAACATGGTATGAGAATTAAACCTAAAAGGATTCAAGCAATTGTTAAAATTCCTTCTCCTCATAACAAAAAATTGATGCGGTCTTTTCTCGGGAAGATTAATTTTGTGAGGAGATGTGTCCCAAGATTCACTGAAATAGTGAAACCCCTCCAAGACATGATAAAAAAGAACATATAATTTAAATGGGGGTCTAAATCAAAGGAGTCTTTTGACATAATCAAAGCATAAATAGTACAATATCCTTCATTATTAAGCCCATATTTCAGTCGAGGGTTTACACTCTATACATTTTCCTCAGACAACGCATTTACAATTGTTCTAACGCAGAAAAACCAAGAAGGATATGAATTTCCCGTCACCTTTATGATGTCAATATTAAAAGGAGAATAATTGGACTACCTGAAGCTATACAGAATTTCATACCTTACCTGATCAAGTCAAAAACCAAGGTAATTGTACCTTATCCTACTGTAATAAATCTACTGATACAAAAATATTTGAGGGAGAAAAGAGCTAACTAGAAAACATCCTTACAAGAGTATGAACTCAAAATTAAGACTGCTAAAATCATCAAAAGTCAAGGATTATGAAAACCAGTTTTTGAATCAGTAAGCAATGAAACATAAGAGAACATGTTGTATCAAGATCAGAGCTTATTTGAAAGAGAATTCTATTATGTTCCTATGAATTATGATCAATGGTACTACAAAATCAATTATTATCTAACCCATGGGACAACCCCCCATTATATGGAACAGAAAAAGAAGAGAGCCCTCAGACTCAAATCAACCCAATATCATCTCATTCAAGGAATATTGTGCAGGGGAAATTATGATGGTGTCTTCTTGAGATGCCTTGAAAAGGAAGACGTTAATAAATACCTATCTGAACTTCATGATGGGCATGTTGGAGGACATTTTGGAGGTGATACTACAACCTATAAGATACTTAGAGTTTGTTATTACCGACCTACCTTGTTCAAATATTCTCATGCATATGAAAGAAAGTGCTAGGAATGTCAAAGAGCAGCTAGAAAGGATAAGAAGCATGTGTTCCCCCCTACATCTTGTTATCACTGAACGCCCTTTCCAACAATAGTGTTTGGATGTGATAGGAGAGATTAATCCTAACTCTTCTCAGTTACACAAATATATCTTGAAAACCACTAATTACTTCAGAAGATGGACGGAAGTGATTCCTCTCAAAGTTATCAATGAAAATTAAGTGATATCAATCCTTGATTCCTTTATTATAACTATATTTGGCATTCCTGAATCATCAGTTTTTGACAATACTAAATACTTTTCTTCTTTGAAATTGACTAAATATTCTCCTAATAAGAATATCAAAATTAAATACTCATCAAATTACTATCCTCAAGGGAATGGGCTAGCAGAGTCTACTAATAAAAATCTGATCAAAATTCTAAAAACAACTATGACAGAACATCAGAGGAATTGAAATTTATCCCTCCCCAGTGCTTTATGGGTCGATAGAGTAACGATCAAAACTTTTCTAAGGAATTATTCTTTCTTTCTGGTATACGGACAAGAAGCCACTCTGCCAACTCACTCTTTCCTTCCTTCCCTACAATTATCTTTGTCTGTACAATATGAAGAGTGTTTAATCATGTAGCAGAGATTAAATATGCTCCTTAAGTTAGAGGAAGAAAGGGAAAATTCCAAACAAAACCTAATGCAACATCAAGAATTGGTTAAAAGATGGTTTGACAGAAATTTAGTGGGTAACAAAGATTTCCAGGAAGGTGATCTAGTGCTTAAGTGGGATAAAGCCAATGAAATGAAAGGAAAACACACAAAATTCCAAAAACTATGGCTAGGCCCTTACCATATCCATGAGAAGATTGGACCAGGAACCTTTAAACTCAAGTCATTGGAGGGAGATTTGGAGGATCTCGGTGTCAATGGAAAATTTCTCAAAAGGTACTTCTCCTAATCACCTTTGGTGATATAGTTTTGTACATAATACATTTTTCTGAATTTTCCTTTTCTCCTTTTGTAATTTTTTCTTCATTCAACTTTTTTTTTTTTTTTTTTGTCTTTCCTGCTTTTGATTGAACTTTTAGTTTTGGTCCTTTTTTAGTTCAGAATAACTCTTTGTTCATTACCACTAATAAATTAGTCACTTCTATGATAGAAACCCAAGACTATTTAAGAAAGCTAATGCATTTGCTTATGAAAGTACCTTTTCATGTTGAAGCAATCAGGTTATCTTGTGATTGGTACTTATTTAGATGACTAATGATTGTACAGAAATAAGTGACTTGTTCCCATGTTCCAAGGAGAAACTTTAGACCAATAAGCTTAACACTTTTAAGCAGTTGATGGAAGTTATCGTTTAATTGTGTGATCACTCTCATACTATGCCTAATTTAGCCACAAATTCAGAGGGAGTCCCAGCTTCAAATGTCTTTTGCATAATTCTAGTGACACTTCCTGAAACACCCCAAAAATCAAAATGCATTTGTGACTTATGTGGGTGGACCCATGAAGATAAATCATTGACTGAGACTAGCATATCAAAGTAACTCTCATATCACCCTGCTTCCTACTCGCCCCTGTTGCAAAAGAAATATTTAAATTGCATATCTAAAAGGGTAAATGTTAAAGAAAGATCATGAGGAAGTTGAAATAACTATTATCAGTGTGGGAATTGCAAGTAAACCTATCAGGGATATGGAAGCCTGCTGGAAGCGGGGCCATGCTTGTATGATACCAAGGAAACTTCATTCGGGCTATGGACGCTCACTGGTAGTGAAGTAATGTCTGTAAAAGAGAGGTGAGGAACACACTTCAATATATAAATAGTTAGAAAATACTATTATGTGGTGTCTCTTCCCATAAGATCCCTATGTATGCAAGAAACTAATGAAGCATCCTTTATTTCTCACAGTAATTATACAAGATATCACTTGTACTGGATCACCTTTATGTTTTATTGTCAAGCTAGATGGTGTGGGATCCATAATCTGTACAATGTTGAAACTATTTAAAACCCAAGAAAAATGAAATGATGTGTTTGAGTTGATTTTTGGAATTAAAGATAACTAGTCCTTCCCAGTGTGTCGTCATTTGTTGTAACCACCCCACAACAACCCACTTAAAATATCTCATTCAAGAGATATTTTGATTGGGTTCCTTCTTTCTAAAATTTTTGCAAGGTACTATATTACTATGTGATTGGAAAGGTATTGGCATAGGGAAATTGTTCCTTTTGTTTATACAGTTTGAATGTTTTCTCCTTTTATTGTTATCTACATTTTGAAGTTGAGTTATTACTTTCCTTGATACACTTACTAGTTCTTTCTCAACATTCAGAGTCTTATTCGGATTAATATCATCACCCAATCTTATTATATTCTGTATCGACGTAATATTTCTCGTGATCAATTTCCAACTCTAATGAACATGGTATGACAACCCACGTTTATAACTTACCCTATTGTTGATTAACATGTCAATCGATCATTGGTGAAGAAATAATCACATGTATGTTGAGACGTTATGCTTACACGATGACAGTTTTATGACTTGGTCGACACCCTTTCCAACTATTCTTTTTAGATTGAAGCATTTTAATAGGAGATGAATTTTTATATAACTACATATTGTGAGGATAAAAAAACTACTCGGAATATATTCCAACAATTTTGAGAAGCAATATTTATTTAGTGAAATGGGATTTATTTGTTAAGAGTGGATTGTTCGACCAATGAAAGCAGATTGTTGTCATTTTCCCTACCAAAATTCAACTATCTTTGATGACTCATTTACTTGTGTTCAATGTGTGCATGTACTTGTAATAGCAGTTGTGGTCATGTGCAAGTTATGAACAAATTTGGCAAAATATATATACCCATTAACAGATCCTTAAACAAAGTATTTGGTTTGAATTTTGTAAGTTAACCACATAATTATAAACTCTCCTAGATTTTGAGGAAGGGAAAACTTACCTCATCAACATCATTTGAACCAGACACTAAAATTGACTAAAAATGAGATTTATTATAATCTACCATACTTGTTTAGATGGGGAAATATACATCATCCTTCCTACTATTTTTTCTTTTCTTTTTCTTGCATGCGAATTTTATCAAATTATCATAATTTTTATAAGAATTTGTTTTATTTACCTTGAACTTCAAATTTTCATAATCATAACCTGTTTTTCAAAAGTCACTTTTAAGAAACATACCCTAAGGTTAAAGGATCGTATCCTTAAACCTTATTCAATTTATGTGTTAAATTTAAAGACTATTTATTTCATACAATTTTTTTCAAGAGACCCAATCTCATCCATTTTCCAACATTACATTTAAGTATTCCCAAACCAAACCTAACCCAATCTCAACCATTTTTCCAATATTACATCTAAGTATTCCCAAACCAAACCACACAATGAGAATAAAACATTAGTAAACTATGTAACACTCTATCAACAATAATAGTGAATTAAAAAAACCGTTAAAAGCTTCCTTTTAGTTCAAGCTTGTTTTAAATTAATTTTCTATGCATTTATTAATTGTCTTATATGCTCTACTTTTATTGTATTTATTTAAAATGAATTAAACTAAGAAAGATCAAGCTTGTTTTAATTTAATTTTATATACATTTATTAATTGTCTTATATGCTCTACTTTTATTTTTATTGTATTTATTTAAAATGAAATAAACTAAGAAATTAGATAGAATTTAACCCCAATTAATCACACTTTATTTTACCATGGTAGTTTGTGTACAAACATTTGTATAACCTTATATAAAAATCAATCATTGCATATTTCGTTTCACTTTCTTTGAACTACAAACATTTTTATAACCTTATATATAAATCAATCATTCCATATTTCGTTTCACTTTCTTTGAACTACAAACATTTTTATAACCTTATATATAAATTAATAAATGAATCATTTCATATTTCATTTCACTCTCTTTGAATAAAATAGTTTCAACTAAAAAAAATCTTTGATGAATGTACAAAAGCTAATCCTCGGAAAAAGATAATAAAATAAAAAATCCTTTATGTATGTACAAAAGCTAATCCTCGAAAAAAGATAATAAAATAAAATAATTTTAATTATCTATAAAATACTTAATTTAAGTATTATTTTTAATCACTTTATTAATAGTGATACTCTAATTTGTTAAAGAACACCCTAAAACACTTTATACATCAACCTTAGTTTGCTAAGTAGCAACTTAAAATGCTTTGTAGATTCACATTTAGAAGTCTGAACACCTTCCTCATGACCAACTCTGTAATGTGGGGATTTAATGTTCATAATTAATTACAAGTATGCACATCCATGACACAAATTATTTAAGCTACAACAAAGATAAATGATTTGAAATACCCAAGATAATCTATCTGCACCAGTGACATATAACATATAGAACAACTTTTAAGTACATTGTTTAGATTTTATTCTCATTTTGATTAACCTAAAAATAGTCAACTCTTTGTTTAGTTTTTTAATTTTCTTTGTATTGGTAAAGTTTGTTTTAGTAATGTTGTGATGATATAGTTATTAATTTTGATTAACCAGTTTTTTAATTTTCTTTGTATTGGTAAAGTTTGTTTTTAGTAATAGTGTGATGATATAGTTATTAATTTTGATTAACCTAAAAATAGTCGACTCTTTCTTTACTTTTTAATTTTCTTTGTATTGGTAAAGTTTGTTTTAGTAATAGTGTGATGATGTAGTTTTTTAATTTTATGATAGGTCGCAAGTCCTAGATGATTTTGGTGAAATACATACACCTAGCTCATGTAATTTTAACTAAAGGAATTTGATTTGAATTTTGTAAGTTGGCTACATAAGTGTAAACTCTCCCAAATTAGGTGTAACACCCTTCCAAAGTTATTTTGCACATTGTGAAGATTTATTGGTGATTATATTTATATGCACTATTGAAATGATGATATAAGTTGTTTCGATAAGTTCACAATGTTGTTATCACCTTGCTCCGAGACCCATATTGACTAGGGTCGAATGTCTAGAGTGGTGCAAAGAGTGTTAAAAGGCATTTTAATATTAATTTGTGAATAATAACATTGATTATGGGGGTATAATTCTCAAGACCCACATTAACTTAGGTCATATGTTGGAAGCAAGCCAAATGATCAATAATATTGTTGTGGAATTTTTACTCTAAAAGAATGGCTCCAATTCATGAGGTTAACCTAACTTGAAAATCGTAATACCTTGTGAGATAAATAATGGGGTGAAATGGTGAATTGTTGGGATAAAAAGTACTTCTAATGTTTAATTAGAGTTTAAGGCCCAAAGGAGCTCAGATAAAGTTAGTAATTACATGTTGTGTGATGTTTGTTAAATTTCCTTGATTTCCCCTAAAACCTAATTATGGTTTCTAATTACCTTGTGGGGAAAATAACTGAGGAATGAAAGTGTTGTTTATTGTTATTAAAGAAAGCGTATGTTGATTTTTTGGTATTAGTGTGAAATGAAATCAAATTGATATTTTCACTTACTAGTGTGAAAGGAAATCGAGTTGCTTCTTTCTAGCTATTTGAGGGAAAGAAAAGTATTCTTAAGGATTTATGTGATATATATTCTACTAGTTTTTTCGGGAAATGGGGGTTCTTTTGGTCATGAGTCTAGGAAGTGATTGGAACAATTGAAGACTAGGCACAACATTGTCTGAATGGCTAAAAGAGGGTTGGGTGTACCTAACCTAAGGAGGGTACTAAAGCCCATTGTTTGATCCTAGAATTGTTTGGGAGAAGAACCCCACTATTGGATATATTGCAATATCAAGAGCACGAGTGGGTAGAGTTCTTGCACACTGAAACCTTGAGAGGAAATGTGGTTTTGTAGCTAGAGACCTCTCCACCACACAAATTCTATTATCAGTTCAATATTGTGGATAATTGTTGGCATTGCCTAGGTAGAGTGTTTTCTTGTTGAGTTGATCCTTAGGTAATTGAGCCACTGAATATTCTCATTGGGTTGGGGCCCTTCACAAGGGGCATCATCGATTTCTTGGTGTTTTCATTGGTTGGGAGGAAAATTGTCCTTAGAGTGTGATTCACATGTGATTTCACTACAATTGGATTTGAACATTGGTTTGCATCAATTGGTTGGATGTTGGCACAGGGGCAGACCCAGGGTTCAACGCTTCAACAATGCACCAACAAAACCCTAACCACCGACTCTTTCGGAAACACCTGCAAAGCAGATGAAGTCTCACCCGAGGTAGAGGCAGGGGGGTTGCAGGACTCAAGTGCCTACAACCTAGCTGGGACACAGATCTGTGATTACAACACTTAACATAGCACTTAGCCAACAATATTCATTAAGTTATGATTCTTATTTACATAGCAGATTAACCCTTATTATAAATCAACATAGTAGTAATCAAGATTAATCACATCTAATTATTTATCACATATCATCAGAGCAGATCTAGCATTTATACATATATCAAGCATTAAGCATCAATGGATCTACCTATCACACATCAAGAACAGTGCACTAAGCAAATAAATACATAAATATCATGAAAAAAATTGCACAAAGCACAACAACACAGGATATACGTGGTTCACTCCAGTGTGGGGCTACGTCCAACAACTCTTATTCTTCTTTATTAGTCTCTTTCAATCTTCTTACATGCACCAAGACACAGAGCCACTCTACACAGGACAAGAGATCTGTGTGCACCTCGCCAGATCCTACTTCCTCAAATTAGGTCAGGGCACAAAGCCTTACATAGTCTGTGCACAAATCACTTACAAAATGCTTGCACTTAGCTTTGCAAGCCTCAACACATTCATGCACAAAGCCAACTAGCCATGCACTAAGTTGATCAATGGCTAGAAAACTTCTTACTTGCATTAAGCCGCACTAAGCCACACTACTTCTTACATGCTTAGCTATTTATTTATACATTACAAAAAGTCCTAAGCATGGATAAACCCATGGGCCGACATCCCATACCCATTACATAAACCCTAAAATCCCAAAAAGGCCGTAAAATGGGTGAGATCCATCAATCTCCGCTTCGCATGGGCGCTCCATCTTCGACCAGGCTGTCGAAGTACCAAAAATGGTCAAACACGACCAATGTTTTCCCGAAACTTGGTCGAGGGCCAACATGCCCCCAACACTCACATGTGACTCATCCCAAGTCACTATGATCTAGGCAATACCGCTTCGAAGGACTCGAGCTTAACTCGAGCTGCCTCGACTTGCTACTTTGCTAGAGCCTCTTGCTCGACGGACTCCTGAATTAATTACTTGGTGACAGGCCCTTCCAGGCGTTGTTCCATTTTTGCGACCACATGTTCCAACTGTGAGATTTGTTCCTCGATCTCTTCAAAAAGTGTGTCAGCTTCGTCCTGCACCGGCTGGAGTCGTTGTGTCACCTCCATCACTTTTCTCTAGATGGCAATGACCATTGTTGAACTGCGCATTGCTCCTATGACCTCTTCATATTTTCCATTGCAGTAAGAAGATTCAACTGTGATTTCACATTCGACGCCTATTGCTTCGCCTCCTAGATTTGTGCCTCCAGTGTCCTCAGCTTCGGGTCTTCTGCAAGGTGCTCATAGGTTTGCACACTTTGGTCGCTTAGTTTCTTGAATTTTGAGGCCAACGCCCTGATTATTTCTACTGCACTCCTGGTAGTTTCTTCCCTCTGATCTCGCACTTATTGCGGAGTGCTCGACACTGCTTGGATTTCTAACTCTGCTACTCTTGCTTGAAGTTGTTGAATGGCCTCAGCGAGCTTCCCCACTTGGCTCTTGGTTGTCTCTTCTTCCATTTGTGCCAAGCCCGACACAGAGAAAAGTTCTCTAGTCACTGCCTCTCTGACCATAGTCTTCTCTGGAAGCAGTTGGTCTTTCTCTTTCTAGATTTTCTCTTTGTCCTCTTCGAACTTCGCTTAAAGGTCATCTTTCTCTTGTTGCGCAACCCGAATTTTCTCTAAGGCCTCCTCCTTTTCTTGCTTCAAGGCCTCTGTGGCCTAATCCTTTTCTTCTTGGACTCGAAGAAGTCGAGTCTCTGTTGCATCTGCTAATCTTCTTAATTGGTTGGGCTCATCCCCCAATTCTACATTCTCTGTTGAAGATGGCGCAGTAGACACTGTGCGGCTCGACTGGATAGCTTGTTGGATGTATTTTAGTTCTTTCTTGATTCTATCGTATAGTGTTTCTTTCTTCTCTTCATGTCTCTGCAGAATATCCTCTAAGGCATCTTCTACAGATGTGATGATGAGCTGGATATCATCCACTGTGAGCACATTCTATGACTGAGGCTTATTGTCTCGGGTATTCTTCTGTGTTGAGGGTTTCTGTGGAGAAACCTTCCTTTTATTTGATGTCTCGGCCTCTGTAAGGGGATCGTTTGGCGGTGTCACTTCACCCTTTTCTTGCTTGTATTCTTCCCCTCCCTCCTCTTGGTTTTCTTCATCACCTCCTCCTCCCGCAGGTGAGTCTAACGCAGTTTCCTTTGATGCGTTGTCCTTCTCCTCACTGTCTATGTCCTGCACTTCCTACTTTTTCTTCTTTTTCTTTGCGTTGCTCGATCCGTCATACTTAGTCTAGGTGACCAAAGGGCTTTCGATGATGTCAGGGTTAGAGAGATCTGTATCATCCACTGGTACAAGGAATTAGGTTGGCCATTCCTTGGTTATCTCCTCCATGTCTTCATCAGTCAATTTATAATAAGACTATAGCTCCTCCTTGATTTCATCCCTACATGCAGTGATATAGATGAAGTGGCAGTCTATGTGGAACTTCGCTAGCGGCTTGTATGTATGCAAGGTGTTCGGGGTCATTCGGGGGAATGATTCAATAGTACACTTGAGCTGTAGGTAGTAAGCATGGGACACCGCATTTGATTGCCACTGCTTCACCATATTGCTCATATACCATAAGGTGGTGAACCTTACAGCCAATGGATCTGATGGCTCGACTTCTGGGAATGTTGCTTCCTCCGACATATTCCAAGAAAAAAATGAAATGAGAATCAACAACCAACTAAAGTGAAATTCATAGCCTTGGTCTTGCACTTCACGGTAGTCCTTCTCTAACTCATTGATGAGGTAGCTCACCCAGTTCATCTGCATTCCTTCGACACACTTCCTTGCAAGGTCGACTACGAATCCTGTGACTTGCATAGGATGGTTCTTTCTGATGCACTTTCCTGCTATCAACTGGCAAGCTAGGCGCACTACGTCATCCTGGATGGAGGCTACCTCGTAGCCTCGCTTCCCCTTCTCCACATCACCATACACCTCCTTGATGTGTTAGGCCATGGAGTGATCTAATTTATTTCCTGGGTAGAACTAGAGAGGGTTTGGTCCTTGCATGCTTAGTCTGGTGATCAGGTGGATCACCGTTGGATCCACAGTGATGTGCCTATCCAACCAAAGATACCCTCCATGGTAGCATGACAGGAGGAGTTTAACGCACACGTTAACCTCCTGATGTATGTCGAAGTGGGGGATCTTCATCATGTTTAAGATCGTCGATATCGCAATATCCTTGATCCATGGTTAGGGGACTATCTTGGGATTCTTCCCAGTTGTCTTCGTTAGGTACCTATGTGGCGCGAGCATCACATAATTCTTCATGTTGCCAAGGTTGAAGTCACTGATCTTGAGAGCTGGGATCAGTCCCAACTGCGGTCCGACTGTGCGTATCCCCTTCGGGAGGTATGCAGTGATAAGCATGTACTTGAAATTGCGTGGTATATTTTCATGACTAACCGCGCCAGCCAAAGGTGGGATGTAGTTGAGCAAGACCGACGAGATCTGCTTACGTTCACCAAATCATCGCGATGCTTGTTTATTTTCTTAGTCATGGTTCAGGATGGCACAGATCAACGTCCAGTCGAGTTGGATGCTTGCAATCCGCCCATCGATGATGCATGTATACTTACATACATGAATTTCTCAGCCATGAGGTCGATCAAGATCTCTTCTACAGATTTCTCTAATATGCTAAGGTCACTCTACATACACACTCGTAATCAAATAACTCAGGTAGGTGAATGGACACTCAAGGTAATCGAATCAATGGTAAGGTTTAGATAGTACATCATGGTATGCAATCACTTCTCTATTAGCTCAGAGGTCTCAGTTTGCAAAAAGTGGTCCCGGCACAGCGTCCGATGGGTTAAATAAGCAACGTCGTAACGGATTCCTCCAACGGGAAAGAATGCCTCAATCAATACGATTCCATCCAATATGGCACGGTCTCAATAGTCCAATGGTGATATTTCTAGAAATAACTACATTTCTAGTCGTTCTGGAGCATCATTCTAACGGTTGGGACGCCTCTAACGGTCATATAGATTTATTGTGGCGAACTGCCATTCTGTGTTGTTCTGCTATTCCGACGAGGTTCAAGTTCTGCAAGCCTGCCTTCTGTGAAGTCTTCTCTGGAACTTCCTGCAGTTTTTCTAACTTTTCCTTCTTCTTACTAATCTTTCTTTCCTTCTTTCCTGTGATTTGGGTCTCTGGGTTACTTTTTCCATTCTTATTCTTATCTTCTCTTATCGTAGTAACTTCTCACTGTTGAGGGTCTTTCAAAGGGTTCAAGGGTAATACTTCTTCTCTTACTACTTCTGGGGTAGGTTCTCTTCTCTCCTGCATTGATAGGTTCTTTAAGCATTCTTTTGTTCTTTCCTCTTTGACAAATAAGTCTCTGGCCCTCAGTTGCTTCGACTTGTCGTCTTGTTCTTGTATTAGTCGCTCTATTTTTCTAGCCATGAAGTCCTTTAATTCTTGTTTTTCTGTTATGTGGCTTCCTTCTCTACTTTTCTTCGAATCTGATCTTTTTCAATCTAGGCATTTCCTAAAAAAAGTGCAACATGGGCGTTGTTCTCAACAAACTTAATGACTTCAAATTATTCTTCAGTCGATGTTCCATGGGTGATCATAGGTATATTAGTAACTCTTCCACATAGGGTTATCATCTTTCCTTTAAACAATCCTATCCTTCCCAATGAAGGAATCATAGCAGGCTTTCCCAAGATTTCCCAAGTACTTTATGGCATAACGTTCATGTGTGTTTCCTCATCTAATACACAGTCTATGTCGAAGTCTCCTATTCTTGTTTCTATACATTGCTTCTCTTTTAAGATCTCTAGTAAACTGATGTCTCTGTGATCATTCAGTGTTTCTTTCAGTTGTAATAACATAGTCTCTGATTCTTTCTGGTTCTTTAACATATCCTTAGTTTATTTACCTTCTTCATAGTTTTCTTGTCTCATGTTCATATTTTCAACTTTAGAAATCATTCTATGGAAATCCAAAACCTCATGATCAACAACTTTACAACAAAGACAAATAGGACCTATAGCAGGGCATTCCTTAGCAAGATGTCACGGTTTTCTACAGTTATAACATAGTGTCAATCCTCTCTTTCTCTTAAACGATCCCCGATATTTTCTGTACTATGCATTGGGATCACAGTGATGGACCTTCAATATAAAAAAAATCTTTCTAGGGTCCTACGTCCACTTGTTAGTCCAAAAATTCTTTTTATGCATAGGAATAAAATATCTTTCACTATCTCTATCAAATTTATTCAGATCAACTCTTTCTCATAGTTGTGCCCTAGTTTTCAAACTAGGACAAAATCTATCAAACATACCTAAATTCATACTTTTGAAGAAAAAAATTCCACTTATCTTACCTTTACCAGAGCACAAAGATTTAAGATCTTACCTCTTTTCTTCAGATCGGACTTCTCTTTTAGCACAGAGATTTGCAAGTCGAGTAGAATACTGCACACTACATCAATAGATCTATGCACATAGATTTTTCTTTTCTTCAACTCCCAACAATCAGAGTTTCAGGTCTCGGCAACAGAAGCATTTGTTGACACAGGGGAAGACCCAGGGTTCAATGCTTCAAAAGCGCAACAACAAAACCCTGACTACTGGCCCTTTCGGCAACACCTGCGAAGCAGATGAAGTCTCACCCGAGGTAGAGGTAGGAGGGGTTGCAGGACTCAAGTGTCTACAACCTAGCTGGGACACAAATCTGTGATTACAACACTTAACAGAGAACTTAGCCAACAATATGATTTAAGTTATGATTCTTGTTTACATAGCAGATTAACCCTTATTATAGATCAGTGCAGTAGTAATCAAGATTAAGCACATCTATTTATTTAGCACATAGCATCAGAGAAGATCTAGCATTTATACATATATCAAAGTATCAGAAACCAGTGCCTTATAATAGTTTTAACCAAAGTTTTCCGCAAAGCATGCAACTTTGGTGGTTCATTAGCCTAAGTTTTAAATTCGACCTCTTATTTGGCCTCTTCCCGAGGCAGAGGGAAAAATAGATTAGTTTATCAACACACATTTTTATACTCGTTTTTCTAAAACGAATTAATGCTAGAAATGAATCTAGAATTACTTATTAACATTTAATGTTTGCTACAATCCATATCCCATAGTGAATTTGTTATTTAGTTGATCCACATCTTCCATTTACAAAACCATGCAAAAATACTCAATCCTACAAATGTGGTTCTTTTCCTTCACAATATGATATGTGTTTCTTGTCCTTCTCGATATGATACCTCTTCTTTACCTGCTCCTCCTTCGCAATATGATACCTCTTCTTTACCTACTTTGTACAACACACAAAACATTCTCTCCAATTTCCCCATGAAATCTTTGCATAAAATCGCCCAATGTGGTCTTTACCTGGTTCTATCTCTTGCTGTGAAGAGGAGGCGAAGGTCTCATGTTCCAAAATCATGTTCCAAAATCTCTACCAATGTTAAGGTCCTAACCCGCACATAGGTAGATTAATGTATTCGGATGTAATAAAGGTCAATATTAATAAGACCTTTCAATAAAATAGAATAAGGCGGATGTAAGAAGACCTAATAGAAGCTTCCGCTTCTAGAAGGATCT